>JASANB010001932.1:0-111601 GCA_030248155.1 Sabatieria punctata
GATTTCTGAAGGAACCTTTTGTCAGTCAATAGTGTACCCGACCTAATTTGACCCGCTGAGTTCGAAAATGGCGTTTGTTTTAATCCATAGTTACCCATTTTGGAGATATATGAATATTAATGCAAATTTTGTTTGATCAGTAATATCTCAAAATTAAACAGTAGTAGAAAAAACAAAGGTCATTTTTGAACTCAGCGGGTCAAAATAGGTCGGGTACACTATTGACTGACAAAAGGTCCCCTTCAGAAATGCAGGAATGCTGAACATTTATTTCAGGATTATGGCTTCTCACGGCATGTTTCTTAATGAAACTTCGGAGGTCCATAACTTGCGACTGAGTGGCCGTAGCGCAAAAATATGATGATATTCTGAATCAGCGGAAAAAACTGCACCAGATAGATACCACGTTACGTCCATATTTGACAGATAACTTATTGTCTGAGTACCAGGGCATAAAAATTACATAAGATGCTCAGGAGCGGTCAGATTGAAAAACAGATGTCATTTTCGTAATCAGCGGCAAAAACTGCATTAGGTGATATAAATTTAGATGGCTCTGTACCCTAGATGCGACTGAATTGAGTCACCTTTCAAACGAGCATGTTATAGCAAGTGCAGCCGTTTTCTTCCCAAATCATAAAAATGCCGATAACTTCAAAACTAGGCAACGTAGAGCAAAAATAAAGTTATTTTCGGAATCAGCAGCAAAAACTACATAAGAAAAACTGCGTTGCACCGCGGTTAATGGTCATACTAGCGAATAGTGCGACTCAACAAATAGGGTTGGTCTCAACTTTGGACGCCAATTTCTCCCGATCCAGAGCGAATCTAGCTAAACTGAATGCATTTTCGTACTCAGCACACAAAACTGCATATAACAGTATGCTAATCACTAAGCTTTGCATAAAAAAATTTTTTTCGAACACCTTTGAGAGGCCAAAACACCCCCCCTTCCCCCCCCAAACCGCACACTTTAGTGCGCTCATTTTGTTTGGCCAACTCATACCTAACTTTTGTAAAAACATTAGCTTGGCAGGGCCTTTGCATAAAAAGTTATAATGATTTTTCGAAAAAAAACCGAGTGGCATTTTGCGGAAATTTCGTAGTTTTCGGCGAATATCTCGGTAACCAGCTACGATCTGGAAACGGGAGTACCAGAAAATGAAAGGCCATTGGACCAGGTACAAAACCATATGCGAGTCGGGATCCTAGCTTAAGAAACGAACGAAGGGTGATCGTTTGAATGGAGGGTGTCAGAGCTATTAAAATTAGCCCGAAAATTGCTGCCGACCCAACTTTGAGGGGGTGTAGCTCCGGTTCCAGGGGGTTGCTGGTGGCCGGGCATGCACCGTTGGTCTTCGACTGTGCTCTATTTTAACTGATATAAATATCAGCCGGATCCGTGAGATGACCCTGCTTGCCCCCTCTCTTCGGCACCAAAGCTGACTTTCTCGCAAAACGCATCTTAATTAACAGGTTGGATACTAAAAAAAAACGTAAGTTCAATTTTCAATTTTTTACATGTGGATAATAAAAAGAAATCTTTCCTCAATTTTATACTTTTGTCTATATAGGGATTGAGGCATTTGTTCGTCAGAACACTAAAATTGCAGCAATACTTGGGCATCCAAATCCTATTCAGAAGCGGCTACATACGTGTTTTTATAGCTCATTAGTCACCTTTGTCTGCTAGCGAGCCAAAGAACAATTTTTCGTTCTTGGAGATTTTCCCAAAAAACGGCAAAACATTGACTAACCGCTTATATTAATAAAACAAAGGACGAATTCTGTCGCGTCGCCCGACCCGGCAAACTGCCATTTTCAAAGTCTATCTTGTTTTCCAAACTTTACAATTCTTCTCCCAAAATGATAGTGAAAATAGCTGTGTTGCTGGCTGAAATAAAAATAGTATCTGTTTTGTGTAAAATCACCAATTGGAATGTTGCTAGCAGTGGGCGCCTAGTTGAGATTAGTCAAACGTGACAGATAAGACGGTATGACGCAAGTGTGCCGCATTTGCTGACTCCAAATATGCAATAAATCTGCATAAGCTTGCTTCGCACTGCCCACACTAATATTATAATCATGTCTACAAGCTACATTCTAAACGTTTTCCTTCTTTTCACACTGGTGTGTTGGCTGAATGCTAATCAGGGGCAGAACGGAATGGAAGTGGTAGTTAAGAGAGGAACTGAGAGTTGGAAGAAGGAATCGGGAGTCCGGCGGACCGGCAAACCGCCTAAGTGCTGTGCTAGCTCGGTGATCTGTTGCGTGTTCAGCAACCGATACAGACTGATGCCCTCGGAATGAGTGATCTCTCCGGTGAATTGTAGGTTTTGCTGCTTTCACTCTCAATAAACAGGTCCGCGCAGCGTTGTCAAAGGTGGAGTAAAATTTCTGAACTTAACAGCCAGAATTGGAATTTTGAGACCTTGCAGCCGTTTGAACAGTCCAAGAGTCAGAATAAGTCCAAGCCAAATAAGTACAGGTTGGGCGAAAAAAATGACAACTTGTATTTTTGCTGCCTGTTTCCACATTTTGACCAAACAAGCTGAAATTTGGAACATGGAAAATAAATAGTGAGAAGTTTGGTGCATCAGGCTTGAATCAATCCTGAGAAATTGGGTAAATTTCAGTACCTAGCGTTAGGAAACTTTTCTTTTTGTTGTCATTTGTGCAATGTTGATCTGAAATTAATGGTATCAAAAAGTATAGTACCTCACTGTTGTGACTCAAAAATTCCGAAAATTGAGTTATTGATGGTTTAGCCATCCTGGCAGCCTACTGTATGATTTGATGCAAAAATTGAGCGAATATAATCATTGTTGTTGAGATATGATCTGCCAAAGGTATTCTGGAACAGTGTAATGTATAGCAAATCTTAAAATATATTTTCAACTTTTTGCTAGTTACCGGAGATTTCCGCTTATAAGACCACCATAGTTAGAAGACCATGGTCTTATAATAGGTTTTTGTTTCCAGTTATAAGACCATGGTCTTCTAATAGGTGGTCAGAAAACTTGGTTCATTGACACCCATTTTCCAGTTAAAAGACCATGGTCTTAGTTAAATTAACCGATTTTGGCACACAATTATCTGAATTTAAACTAAACAAAAGCTGTCCATCGTGAAAAAACAAAGGCAGAAGTATATAATATAGGTAAAACATGATTCTGATTTTTGTTTTGAACACAATACAGTGCCTGCTATGCTTCAACACTAAATTTCTTTTTGTAATTTCAAGTAAAGTTCTACAAGTCAAGCGTAAAATGGTCAGGCATGTCTGGAACAACAATCTAGGAGAAAACAAATTCAACTTTTGGCCAAAAACCCTTGTTTTCAGTGAAATAACATTTTCCAGTTATAAGACCATGGTCTTCAAAAGGGCGCCAAAAAGTGACCCTAAATTTGGGCATTTTCCAGTTATAAGACCAGGTCTTGTAAGTGGAAAACTCCGGTACGCTGCTTTACCTATGACCAGCACAGTGTTTGTCATCAAATGATGAAAAGCTTAAGTAATTAAGAGTGAGCCAGTATCAAAGAGCTAATTCACTCGGTGTCACGCCATCTTTGGTAAGACCGAATAAAAGTCGCGTAGCAACCATTACGTATTGATTGCTCGTTGGTTTACATACGTGATCGGCGCACACAAACTCGCGCTGGAGCTGGACAACCGGCTTTTGATAAATTTTGCGGTCCGATCTATTGTGTCGGGAAAAGTACTTTATTACTTCCCATAAAGGCAATGGCGTCTGCTGCACGTAAAATCCGTTGTAGGCTTTGGCCTGAATGTCGCTCTGACTCCTGCCTTTTCGTACACCCGTCCGTTTCCTGCAAATATTTTCCGAATTGTTCATACGGGAACAACTGTTTGTTCAAGCATCCTTTGTGCCAATCTTATGAGAATTGTAGTGTAGAAAATTGCCCCTACACCCACTGTCCACAACCAAAGAGGAGAATGGACAAAGTTAATAAGAAGCTGTCTCAGCTGAGCCTACAAGTGGAGGAGCGCTGTCCCTCAGGCGTGAACTGCAGATACAAACACCAGTGCCAATTACGGCACCCCAAAGAATGCAAGGACGGAATCCGGTGCGACAAAGCGTCGTGCGAATTCGCGCACCCAGGCCTGTGGATTCCAACTCGATGACGGTTTCTGGTGGACTATGCAAATTTTATGCGTCGTTTCCGCAAGCAATACCAGTGTGCTGGCAAATAAACTGACGGTGTTGTCGTAAATCTGCATAGATCGATCCGTCTTGTTCGCTCGGCTCTCCTGGATGGTCACAGCCATTGGTGCCGTCGTCTCTTACTAAAAGATACAGGGTCCTTACTGTACGTACTGTAGGTAGGTAGCAGATTATACCAACTTAGAGGTTAATGTATTTGTTTTTGCTTCATTTTGTATGAACTCTTTAAAATATGGAGAATAAAACTTCAGTGGCCGAATAATAACAATTCAGAAACAATTTTAAATATAAGTTTAAACTCACAACCAATGGCACTCATAACTCCAAGCAGTGTTTCGCGACCGTTGACATCTTTGAAAGAAAGGCCACCTCCTGAATCCCCCTAAATCATAAATCATCATAAATAAAAGTTTCTGCGCTTTGATTTCTTTATTATATTTATATAAACGAATTTTCAAAGCGCGATTTGCCCCTAAAATTCACGCACGACACTTCATGAAACTTACTTTGCAAACCTGCACACTTTTCTTGGTTATCATCCATGGAATAATGGCAGGTGCAAATAGGTAGCCTTCTTTTACAGAGTACAGGTCTGATGTAGCCATGTAATGCAGCTGTGTTCGGTGATCATCGTAAGCTGAAACCTATTTCAATAAATCGTTGCAGCTAATCAAATTCTAAGCTCTACGGTTCCGTCCAAAGCCGAATCCAGTGTGGGCGTAGCGTCGGTTGATGGTCACATTTGACTGGACCACGCAAATGGGCGTGGCTTCGGTTGGTAACAGGTTTCGTTGTAACTCCACAATAGCTATGTCGTTGAACATGTTGCTTTTGGATATGTTGCTTTCTTTGGCATCAGCAGGTACGAAGTCCGGATGTTGAAAACGTCGCAGCTCATCCGTGACTGTCTTGCACGTTGTGAGATCGTCACCGGCTGCGAGGCAGAATGGGGACATGCGCATGTGCCTTGAACAACGGTAGTACCGACCGACCGACCGACCGATCGACCGACCGACCGACCGACCGACCGACCGACCGACCGACCGACCGACCGACCGACCGACCGACCGACCGACCGACCGACCGACCGACCGACCGACCGACCGACCGACCGACCGACCGACCGACCGACCGACCGACCGACCGACCGACCGACCGACCGACCGACACTTGCTGTTGTTCAACTTACCGACTATTGTAAAGGCAATGAGCAGCGGTGATTACGTGCCGACTAGAAATAAGCGTTCCACTGCACCAAAAAAGACCTTAAACAAGAGGCAAAGAACCTTCCACCGATAGGACGATCCTAAAGACAAAACATACGTCTTCCACTCAATAAATGCAGATACAGAGCCACTGCCCACGGAAACTCATCGTGGTAACCTCTCCATCCATCCAAAATGCTAAATTCCTGGTTTTTCGAGCAAAGCAAGATATACAGTCAGTAGTAAGCTCCGGTATGCTGGGGGGGGGGGCAGTGCAGGGCAGGGCAGCTCCTCCCAGTGATCTTAAGACGGACCTCTGACAGAGGTTCTATGCCGTCTTACTACGTCACTGCCCCCCCTCAGAATTCGGGCTAGATTTTGGCGGGAAATTCAAATTGCCCCCTCAGAATTTGGGGTTTGATTTTGGTAGAAATCAAAACTTTTGCTCTGGTGGGGTTCGATCCATCTACCTTCTGCTTCAGAGTCCAACGCTCTACCATCTGAGCACACTATCAGTTAGAGTTAAATGTCTAAACGGTCTAGATATGTGTTGATGTTTGCACCCCCAGCTCTGACACAAAGTTTTGGTTGGAATATTTGCACCCCCAGCTCTGAAGTTTTGGCAGGAAAATTGCTCCTCCAGATTTTAACACTGCTATTGCGCCAGATTTCAACACTGCCCCCCTCAGAATTTGGGTTTGTTTTTGGTGGGAAAATTGCCCCTCAGAATTTTGTTTTTGGTTGGGAAATTTGGTGGTTGAGAATTTGGTTGGGAAATTTGGTTGGGAAATTTTTTCGATTGCAAAATCTGTGGTGGGTTCAGAAATCTGGTGTTTGTTATTGAAATTTCTGGCTGCAAAATCTGATTTGGGCTTTTTGTTGTGAAATTTGGTTAGGCGTTTTTGGTTGCGAAACTTGGTTGGGAAATTTGGTGTTTGAGAATTTAGTTGGGCATTTTTGGTTGGGAAATTTGGTGGTTGAGAATTTGGTGTAGTAAAGCGGTAGTTGCCAATTTCAGCTGACCCAACGAAATCACCGGTCAGATGTGAGACTGTGCATAAATGTCAGTTTCACAAATTCTTTGAGGTAAGTTTAAGAATTTTGTTTTTAGTAACTGTTTCACAAGAATATTTCGCCATCAGAATTTGGGTTTGTTTTCGGCGGGAAATTCAAATTTGAAAACAGAAATTAACAATTTCTAGAAAATAAATGCAAAATGCGAAAATAATTGTAGAAACAAATGTAATTAAAAATAAAACACGTTTAGAATCGGCGCCCAAATTTTTAAACAAAAATAAAACAAAGAATTGTTAGAAAATAAATACAAAATGTGAAAATAATTAAAAAACAAATGTAATTAAAAATAAAACACGTTTAGAATCGGCGCCCAAATTTTTAAACAAAAATAAAACAAAGAATTGTTAGAAAATAAATACAAAATGTGAAAATAATTAAAAAACAAATGTAATTAAAAATAAAAAACGTTTAGAATCGGTGCCCAAACATCGAATCTGGCTGCCAATTCGTGAAAAACCCTCAGGGTTTCGAGATTCACATTCCCGACCTTAGGATTACAAAGATCTTACCAAGATCATCGATCTTCTTCGATCTGCACAAAGATTTTGCTATCTTTACTGAAGATTTGGCGCTCTTTGCTGGAGATTTCACCGGTATTGCGCTATTTCCCTATAGTTTGGGTACCTGTGTATATGGCTGGTGTATATATGGGCTATATAGCACCAACACATGACATAAAGCACTAAGATTTGCCAAGATTACACTAAGATTTCACAAGATTACACTAAGATTTCACAAAATCTCACCGCTATTGCACTATTTCCCTATGTTTCAGACAGTCGCATATATGGGTGGTGTACATACATGTCGGCTGATATTGGACACAAACACCAAGATTACACTGAAATCACATGGAGATTTGCCAAGATTTCACAAGATTTCCTTATGTTTTGGTCTGCTGTATATTATTCTGCCATTACATGAAGAGCCGGGCCCTGGTCAGTATTTAAACCCAGCTTTTTGACAGATTGCTCATTGTATGTGTTTGTCTCGACAAGAATGGGTGACAGCAAACTCGATTTGACAGAGCTGTTTGGGGAAGAGGAGAAAGTCGATAAAGTCAAAATGGCCCAAGACAAGGAGAAAATGCCCAAAAAACGAAAACGTCAGCCAAAGTCCAACACTAAGAAACGGGTGAAAATCGAGAAAAGTAGCAATGAGGTGGCCGGCAAACCACTGGAGGAGGTGGAAGAAGACAGTGAGGAAGAAGCTAACTGCCGTTGTGCAATCTACATTTACATATAATTAACGAATAAAAGTTTATTTACTTGTTGGCCTCTTGCACCGGGATTTCCCAAGGTCGCGCCAAGATTTCCCAAGATCGCGCCGGGATTTCCCAAGATCGCACAGGGATCGCGCTATTTCTCTATATTTTCCGCCAAAACGTTTACAAAAATTGATACAAGGAAACAATTTATTCGATCATTTTTTGAACAAGCATTTAGCATACATGTCTCGCATTTTTGTGTTGACCTCGACACAGCTGTCACACAGCAGGAATTGCACAATCAGTTTTCCGTTCATCTTCTGCGCTGGCATGGTTCTGGAAAGTCTGAAACACGGTTCGCACATGTAGGCCGAGTAGGAAAGTAGTGGTTGCACTACCTTCAGCGTTTCCAGTGTGGTTGGTTTCGGCAGGTTGTCTCTGCGTGGTTCTTCCGGGCATTGCAGCTTGGCCAGAGGCGGTTGGTCCCAGCGGGTTTTTCTCGGTGGCTGTGGAGGTTGAGAGTGTGGAGCAGTGCGATTGGCCATCTCGCCATGTTTTGGAGGGTTCGCCAGCAGAGCCTTCCGTTTGGCGATTCGCTTCTTCACCAGTTCTAGGTCCAATGGTGGTTTCCAGTGGCGGCGGTGCAGAATACCACGCAAGTGGTTGATGAGGTTGCCGCGGGACTTGAAGGTTCGGTCGCACAATTTGCAGTAGCAGTTTTTGTACTCCTCCATCGTCATTCCATCGCGATCCAAGAGCTGCTGCAGAGATAAACGAGCCGCCATCTCACACCAGTACACAGTGAACAATGAACAGAACAGAAGCTGAAAAATTCGGCTAAAAGTAACTTTCAGTGTCTTAAGACAAACTTTGTCTGCAGACAAACTCGCAGTGATGACGTCATCAAACTACAAATTCGCGCATGAGATAATCTTGAGTCAAACTCAAAACCCCGTTTTGCTATATAAAGTGAAATATTTTCGCTCACAGTCAGTCTGTTGTGTTGTCACTTTGCTGTGCGGGTGACACAGAAATGGATGCGTGTGTTTGTCCAACGTGTGGTGTTCAGCTGTCCACTGCATCAAACCGTCGCCGCCATGAAAAACTTCAACATGGAATGATTCCAGCTGATGAAGAGCTTGAAAGCCAGCAAGATGAGACAGATTCTGAGGAGTCCGAGTCCGATGAAGGTGACAAAAACTGGGTATTTTTGCTTCGAGAAACGTTTGACAACATGAATCTGAAGAGCTCGGAAGGACTACTGAAAGAACCACTCTACAGCGAGTTCTTCGAACAGCTGAAAAACACACTTCAGGAAAAACTGAAGTTTGCATCGTATTTCCAAGATGAAGATGAGGTGTACACCGCTATCCTGATTACTTCGAACAACTACACAGAGAGAGATCTTGGTGAGGAGGAAGCGATTGAGAAAGCTTGGGATGAGCGCAAGTTTCTGGTGAAAAAGTTCCTTCATGGGAATGAAGATCTCATCGAACAAGCTTTTGCTGATGAAGAAGAAGACGAACAGCAAATTGATGAAGAAGAAGACCAAACTGAACTGATGATTGATTTGGTGACGATATTATTATTTATTTGGTAAAATTTGTTTTCTGCAATATGAAAATATAGAGAAATAGCGCTATCCCAGCGCGATCTTGGAAATCCCAGTGCGATCTTGGGAAATCCCGGCGCGATCTTGGGAAATCTTGGCGCGACCTTGGGAAATCCCGGTGCAAGAGGCCAACAAGTAAATAAACTTTTATTCGTTAATTATATGTAAATGTAGATTGCACAACGGCAGTTAGCTTCTTCCTCACTGTCTTCTTCCACCTCCTCCAGTGGTTTGCCGGCCACCTCATTGCTACTTTTCTCGATTTTCACCCGTTTCTTAGTGTTGGACTTTGGCTGACGTTTTCGTTTTTTGGGCATTTTCTCCTTGTCTTGGGCCATTTTGACTTTATCGACTTTCTCCTCTTCCCCAAACAGCTCTGTCAAATCGAGTTTGCTGTCACCCATTCTTGTCGAGACAAACACATACAATGAGCAATCTGTCAAAAAGCTGGGTTTAAATACTGACCAGGGCCCGGCTCTTCATGTAATGGCAGAATAATATACAGCAGACCAAAACATAAGGAAATCTTGTGAAATCTTGGCAAATCTCCATGTGATTTCAGTGTAATCTTGGTGTTTGTGTCCAATATCAGCCGACATGTATGTACACCACCCATATATGCGACTGTCTGAAACATAGGGAAATAGTGCAATAGCGGTGAGATTTTGTGAAATCTTAGTGTAATCTTGTGAAATCTTAGTGTAATCTTGGCAAATCTTAGTGCTTTATGTCATGTGTTGGTGCTATATAGCCCATATATACACCAGCCATATACACAGGTACCCAAACTATAGGGAAATAGCGCAATACCGGTGAAATCTCCAGCAAAGAGCGCCAAATCTTCAGTAAAGATCGCAAAATCTTTGTGCAGATCGAAGAAGATCGATGATCTTGGTAAGATCTTTGTAATCCTAAGGTCGGGAATGTGAATCTCGAAACCCTGAGGGTTTTTCACGAATTGGCAGCCAGATTCGATGTTTGGGCACCGATTCTAAACGTTTTTTATTTTTAATTACATTTGTTTTTTAATTATTTTCACATTTTGTATTTATTTTCTAACAATTCTTTGTTTTATTTTTGTTTAAAAATTTGGGCGCCGATTCTAAACGTGTTTTATTTTTAATTACATTTGTTTTTTAATTATTTTCACATTTTGTATTTATTTTCTAACAATTCTTTGTTTTATTTTTGTCTAAAAATTTGGGCGCCGATTCTAAACGTGTTTTATTTTTAATTACATTTGTTTCTACAATTATTTTCGCATTTTGCATTTATTTTCTAGAAATTGTTAATTTCTGTTTTCAAATTTGAATTTCCCGCCGAAAACAAACCCAAATTCTGATGGCGAAATATTCTTGTGAAACAGTTACTAAAAACAAAATTCTTAAACTTACCTCAGAGAATTTGTGAAACTGACATTTATGCACAGTCTCACATCTGACCGGTGATTTCGTTGGGTCAGCTGAAATTGGCAACTACCGCTTTACTACACCAAATTCTCAACCACCAAATTTCCCAACCAAAAATGCCCAACTAAATTCTCAAACACCAAATTTCCCAACCAAGTTTCGCAACCAAAAACACCTAACCAAATTTCACAACAAAAAGCCCAAATCAGATTTTGCAGCCAGAAATTTCAATAACAAACACCAGATTTCTGAACCCACCACAGATTTTGCAATCGAAAAAATTTCCCAACCAAATTTCCCAACCAAATTCTCAACCACCAAATTTCCCAACCAAATTCTCAACCACCAAATTTCCCAACCAAAAACAAAATTCTGAGGGGCAATTTTCCCACCAAAAACAAACCCAAATTCTGAGGGGGGGCAGTGTTGAAATCTGGCGCAATAGCAGTGTTAAAATCTGGAGGAGCAATTTTCCTGCCAAAACTTTGTGTCAGAGCTGGGGTGCAAATATTCCAACCAAAACTTTGTGTCAGAGCTGGGGGTGCAAACATCAACACATATCTAGACCGTTTAGACATTTAACTCTAACTGATAGTGTGGCTCAGACGGTAGAGCGCTGGACTCTGAAGCAGAAGGTAGAAGGATCGAACCCCACCCGAGCAAAAGTTTTGATTTCCCGCCAAAATCAAACCCTAATTCTGAGCGGCAGTGTTGAAATCTGGAGGGGCAATATGAATTTCCCGCCAAAATCTAGCCCGAATTCTGAGGGGGGCAGTGACGTAGTAAGACGGCATCTTAAGACAGAACCTCTGTCAGAGGTCCGTCTTAAGATCACTGGGAGGAGCAATGACGTAATCGGAGATTACGTCACTGCCCCCCCCCAGCATACCGGAGCTTACTACTACAGTCTTTCCTTACAATCGTTTAACTCTTGCTCCAGGGTTGTCTACCAAATTCTAAATAAAACATTCTTTTGTTGTAAACTTGAGTTAAACCTACCTGACCGCAATTTTCACTTAATTTTTTCAGTTCCCAGTCACGTAACTGTCCATATATTTCAGCGCTGTGTGCCAAATAGAAAAAAGCTACTGGAAACAGAATTAAAATCATCTCTTGACACACTAAACTGTTCTAGTGTTCTAAAACTATCTCTTCTTTTCGTAAACTAGTTTTCAAGTTTTGATTGTCAGCCAGAAAAACTTGACCTGCAATGGGATGGCCATAGAGACCTGCACGGTACTGTTCTATGAACCGGCGAGAAAATTTTGATAACTTAGCTTTCAGAAACGCATTTAAAAGGCATTCTGTGAGGATAAAATTAACATTTAACTATATAAACGTATGCAAACTGTTAGCACTTATTTAACTTGACTTTTAGTTAAAGTTGCCAAAGCATGGCACGCCCGGCCGGTTTGGAGGTCTCTACAATGTAGATAGCCATCAGTATAAAAATAGTAGCGTATGGAGTTGAAAATTTGTTGAAAAGAAGAGAAACAATAAACTTCTTTTGAATTGCGCAATAAGTCAAACAATAGCTTTTCTCATGAATAAATAATTTGGGTCTTGAAAGGATTTGTCCTCAGCAACACGCAAACAGTGTAAAGGTACTTGTGATTAAGCATGCGTTACTATGTGTTGCTGCCAGGTTGAGCAAACAGTTTCTGTTAATTTTTACTGAATCTAACCAAAATTTTAGGTCTACTTGCGGCTCTCTGTGGTCTTAGCGTGGTCCACAGTTTGAAAACAGGATGTTATCCAAATGAAGACGCTTGTATGTCTGGCCCTTTTTCGATAGGCTTGAGTGCTAAGGGCCGACTGTAGATTACTTACAGGTGCCAGAAACTGTACAGGCTCGTCTATGAAATGTGTGAAAGAGAGTGAATGCATGTCCTATTTGGGAGCTGCAGTCGGAGTTACTCTGACCTCCGGCACCAGTGGGTATCTGTGCAAGGACAAGCCAAAGTAATAGAGTAGTTATTCCATTCATTTCAAATAGGCTCACCGTTTTTCGCTAAAGGCATATAATCATTGAAATGGCTTTTAGAATACATATGTAACTACATATTTTGTGGGTTTTTAGCAAATACGTAGTGTTGATCTTCGCCATATTCGGCTCGATCTTTCTGCTTTGCTGCTGCTGCAGTTGCGCGGTGACTGCCTGGAAATGCTTCTGGTGATTTTTCAGAACTTTGCACTATTAAAATAAACGGCTTATTCATATTTTAACCACGACCAGCTGTACTGTAGGGTGGAAACTACAACGTAGCTTAGTAGAAAGAACCTCACTTTGGTTAAACAGTACTCCATGTTCTTTAGTGTAAATCAGAAAACCAAACAGTTCCTTAAATGGCAGTGATTATTTATTGAGTATGTGAGTGTGTATTTTCGAGGTTCTACAACATTTTGGTGTCATAATTCAGTAAAATTGCGTATTATGTTGGCAGGATAGGATTGTGCCAAGTTTTTATGCTACTTATGCTCTACGGATTTGTTTACTACAGTTTGGTTATTTGGTAATAAAAATTTGAGACTGAGTCAAATTTAGTGGGCGACCTTTAGAAAATTAAATCTTGCGAAGGTCAATGCGTAAAACCACTCAATGATGTCTAAAAGTGCGGGGTGCGTGGCCGCAGGCTAATTTGAATTGCGCACAAAGCCAGAAATTCCAGTTTTCTTGATGCAATCATGTCTAGATTCATGTAGGAGCAAACATTTAGGGCCTGTTAAGTTAACACAGACGCCTTTCAATCTAAATTCGTTTCTACGCTTGCGTACGTTTGTGGCATGTGGGCTATGTCTCTCATACTATTTGGTTTTCTGTTCTATTTTGGTCTTTGCACCAAAGCTGTAGAAGGTAAGTAAGCTAAAATAGTTACTAGTCAAGATGAGGTGTAATGTAAATTTAATTTTCAGCTGGCTGTCCATTTCTAAACCCCTATAAGGACAACGTACGTCATCCCGAAAGCGACAGTGCTTGTGGTTCAGGACTTCCAGGATGGAGCAAAACCTCAAATTGCAGATGTCGCTACTTGGTTAAAGAATTCGACGCTAACAATTGCCCCGCAAAATACTACGCTCTGTGCACCTTGGACGGACGCGTTCCAAAGACAACACCAGCTCCAAAAACCACGACGCCAGGAGTGTTGACAGACAAACCATTTCGAACCCCGCCTCCACCGCATCCGAATTTCCCGCCAAAACCTGGCACCAAGTGTGCCGATGCATACGAAGCCGCCATGTATGAAATTGAGCAGCGCGGACTGCAGGACTACTCTCCGCCGAAATGTGACAAAAATGGTACAGCTAACAATTTTTGTAACTTGAAGGAATGTTTATATTTTTAGGCAACTATGACCCAGTTCAGTGTCTGGGTTGGCCAGTTCCTTTTTGTTGGTGCGTTAACGTGATCACAGGTGAAAAAATCCCTGGAAGTGAAAAGGAAAACGCGTACAGAAATGAAATGAAATGTGAAGAGGAAGAGGAATTGATTCTTGTGGGTGAGGTGACATTTCGGCCAATCAATTTTCGGCCCTCTCCTCATCCGAATTTCCCGCCGAAACCCGGCACAAAATGTGCAGACGCTTACGAGGCTGTTATGTATGAAATTAAGGAACGTGGATTGCAGGATTATCCGCCGCCATTATGTGATAAAGAAGGTGCAGGTTTTACTACTGGAAGACAAAATATTTCTGATGAGATGAATTTTAGGAAACTACGACCCAGTTCAGTGCATTCCATGGCCCATTCCTGGCTGCAGATGTGTCGATCCTATCACCGGGAAGGAAATACCAGAGACATACAAGCATAACGTATTCAGAACTGAAATGAAATGCGACTCCGCCTCTTCATCTTCTTCAAATAGTCAGAAGCCTGAAAACCCCGCCAAGAAACTGCCGCTGCCTGGCGCTAACCCGTTCCAGAAACTTCTAGCGAAACCAATTCTTCTAAAGCCAGAAGAAAAGAAAGTTATAAAGATTTTTAGCAAAGTTGTACTGCCTACAATAGCTGAGTACGGTTTGCCTAGCACGTAAATCCTGTGGCTTTTGCAATTTTCTCTGTTCTTTTCAGCTATCTAAACGGACTTGTGGAAAACCCGGAAAAACTGCAGTCGGAGGTGAAAAAATGGGTGAAAGAGTGTGGGGAGCCGATGCAAAAATTACAAAAGCAGCTATCAGGCGCTGCTGGTTCACCTATTCCCGGACCAGAAGGACTCTCGGCCAGTTTAGCTGGCATCAAGCCAACTCAACAAGGATCTGGAATGATTCCCTTCAATCTGCAGCTTCCTGGTGGACTGCCTCCGATTCCTGGAGTTCCCACCGGAGGTGGTAGTCCTCAATTCGGTCTACCGAAGTTGAGCGAGGAACAAAAACTGGAGCTGCAGAAACAGTCGGACGAGTTTATGAAGAAGTGTCTCAGTAAACTGGTTGTCAACGCTGGACTGTTGTCTGTCAGTCCTCAGCCCTCAAGCCCCTTTCACAACGGATCTGACTGAATCATTGGCTAAGTACAAACAAACCTGTGTGTTGTGATCAGTTTATATGTGCTTTAGTTGTAAACAGGCATGTGAGTCAAAATGCTAAATTTATCTTACGCATAATAAACTAGAGTATGTGTCAAGTAAACAATAGACTGCCTGTACTCCAGTTTGAAAAAACTTCACGGACGAGAAATGGACAAAACTAACTGACTACTATCAAACGGACACAATATCAATAAAATGGCGTTTACTTTAAAACACACGGTGTGGCCCAAGGGCAAGTTTTGCACACTTTCACTGATTGCCTTGTCGGAAATGTCTTACTCGAGTAACCGAGCGACAAGGAGACTGGTCTTTATGCCGAGACGATTCGCGAAACGTAGCCTCTGGCTACGTTCTTTCCGACTTAGAGGCGACCTTGTCCGAAAGTGGCCATCATTCTACATTCCTCCGGAGCTGTGCAATAATGTTTTTGTGGGTTTTGTTGATTTGTATAGTCCAGCAGGCTTTGCCTTGTAAGTGGCGTTTAGCTTGTTTTGTCACGTTATTTAGTCAACCTGTTCAAACTTTCAGTAGCCATAATCGATTGTCCCCCTCTCAACCCCTACACAGACAGTGTGCGGCACCCGGAGAGCGATTCGGCCTGTGGAGATGGTACCCCTTTCTGGAGCAAAACCTCTAATTGCAAATGCCGCTACTTTGTGAAAGATTATGGGGCCAACAACTGTCCCACCAAGTACTATGCTCTCTGCACATTGAGTGGAAAACCGGCACCACCTGTGAAACCTCCACCACCTGTCCCGCAGGTCCCACAGCCGAAACCAGCTGGACCACCCGCAGCACAGCCAACGAAGGCCAGTGACCTAAATGCAGGAAAAGACAAAGATTCGCCTTCATTAGGAGTAGATGGTGGAGTAGAACCTTCAGGGTATGGGGTCCCAGCTGTTGCAACAACTGGAGCTGCTGCCCCAGCAACAACAGCCGCAGCGGCAGCTGCAACCACAGAGGCAGCAAAACCGGTAACAACAGCCGCAGCAGCGGCTACAACCACAGGTGGGTACGGCCAGCCTCATCCAGCCACCACTGGACCTGCTGCGGCAGCTACAACAGCAGCAGCAGCAGCAGCAACCACTGCACCTGCTGCGGCAGCTACAACAGCAGCAGCAGCAGCAGCAACCACTGCACCTGCTGCGGCAGCTACAACAGCAGCAGCAGCAGCAGCAACCACTGCACCTGCAGCTGCAGCTACCACTGCAGGCTATGGACAGCCAGCTGTCACAACCACTGCTGCCCCGGCCGCTACTACAGCTGCAGCTGCAGCAGCAACCACTGCACCTGCAGCTGCAGCTACCACTGGAGGCTATGGACAGCCAGCTGTCACAACCACTGCTGCCCCGGCCGCTACTACAGCTGCAGCTGCAGCTACCACTGGAGGCTATGGACAACCTGCTAAGGCAACCACTACTGCTGCTGCAGCCACAACTGCTGCTGTCAAAACAACAGCTGCAGCCACTACAGCTGCTTACAAAACAACAGTTGCAGCCACTACAACTGCTTACAAAACAACAGTTGCAGCCACTACAACTGCTTACAAAACAACAGTTGCAGCCACTACAGCTGCTGCCAAAACAACAGTTGCTGCCACTACAGCTGCTGCCAAAACAACAGTTGCTGCCACAACTGCTGCTGCAAAAACAACAGTTGCAGCCACAACTGCTGCTGCCAAAACGACAGTTGCAGCCACAACTGCTGCTGCAAAAACAACAGTTGCAGCCACAACTGCTGCAGCAAAAACAACAGTTGCAGCCACCACAGCGGCTGCCACAACTGCTGCGGCACCAACTACACATCCAAAAGATAAACCGACGCCTGTCTCACCAATCGGTGCTGCAGTTACTGCTGCAGTCACTACCGCTGCACCAGCAGCTACCAAGGCTGGTCCTGCAGCTACCACAGCAGCTGGTAAGGGTCGTTCGCCTCTTATCAAACATGCTCCTGATATGCTGTCATTTTTCAGTTACCGCAACAAGTGCACGTGTTGCTCCTTTGCATACTGCTGCTACCACGGCTGGTCCTGCAGCTACCACAGGAACTGGTAAGTATGTTTTGTTCTGATGGAACACGCTCCTGAAATGCATATATTTTTCAGTTGTTCCAACAAGTCCACGTGATGCTGCTTTGCATACTGCCGCTACCACAGGGGCTGGTAAGGATGTTTTCTTCTGATGGAACACACTCCTGAAATGCATATATTTTTCAGTTGTTCCAACAAGTCCACGTGATGCTGCTTTGCATACTGCTGCTACCACAGGAGCTGGTAAGGATGTTTTCTTTTGATCGAACACGCTCCTGATACGCTAACCTTTTTCAGTTATCCCAGCAAGCCCTCGTGCTGCTTTCAATCTGTTGTCCAAACCTATCAGTCTCACTCCAGAGGAGAAGAAGATCCTGAATATTGTTGGAAAAGTCATCTTGCCCACTGTTGCCAAGTAAGTGAAGAATTTTGGGGACGGAAGTTTGAGCAACCCAGCTGTGAGAAGTTTAATTGAGAATTTCTTCCGATTCAGGTACTTGAACGCCCTTGTGGCGGACCCAGCCAAATTGCAACAAGAGATAAAGGACTGGACACAAAAGTGTGGTGGACAGTCGAACATACCAGACAGTCAGTGGTTCAAGACCTGTCTTAGCAAGTTGGTGGTTAATGCAGCCTCACTGAATCCTCAAAAACCACCACAATCACCTTTCGCACTTTGAGATTGAGCTCTTGCATTATTTATTTATTTATTTATTTATTTGTGGAATAAACGCACAGTCAGCACTGCAATGAGTACTTTGAGAATGTGGTGTTGATGTGGTAGTCAAGAAAATATCGGTTTCGCAACCTAATCTTGTCGCTTGTTTAACAATGTCGATGTAGGCATGTAGCGGAAAACTTCAAAAGTTGCACAAATCAAACGTACATTCGTTTTGACCAAAAACCGGCACTAAAGCACTCGGAATCCTACCGCGCTTGCCTAACAATTCAGTGCTTTTAGTTTGGAAAATTATACCAAACATAATGATTAGAAAACTGCAGGACTTCCGTTCTAACGGAATGCCATCTCTTGTGAAGCGAATTCAAATGAACTGTGATTCTTCTCCTCCTCTGTTCTCGTCTTCTCACTCTCTTTCCTCTTCTCCTCTCAACTCTCCTTCTCTTCTTCCTCCTTCTTTTCTTTTCTTTATTTGCCCAAGCAGTGTATAGATCTTGCTTTGGTAAAAAACACACAACTACTCATATGCATGTATGTACACGTACAGGGTGTCTCAAAAAATGATCACATTTCTTCTTACTGCCATTTCCGCAAATTTTGACCAAATAGGCTGAAATTTGGAACATAGGTGCCAAAATTCGGGGAATTTTATGTGTTAAAGTTTGGTGCACTAGGCTTGACTCATTCCCGAGAAATTTAAAAAAAGTGAAATTTGGTAATTTCAATAGTGAAAGCCAGTCACCGAAAAATGGAAACATTTCCTTTTCCTGTATCTTTTATAATTTTTGTCGGAATTGGATGAAATTTGGAGTGTAAACGCAGAAATTCAAGGTAATTCGTGTGTAAAAAGTTGACGCATTAACTCCAACGCTATTGTTAGAGTTTAGGCGATAATGTAATGTAACGTTTTTTCGGTGACCGGCTTTCGCTATTGAAATTACCAAAATTCACTTTTTTTAAATTTCTCGAGAATTAGTCAAGCTTAGTGCACAAAACTTTAACACCTAAAAGTCCCCGAATTTTGGCACCTAATGACCCAAATTTCAACCTATTTGGTCAAAACTTGCGGAAATGCCAGTGAAAAGAAATGTGATCATTTTTTCAGTGACCGGCTTTCACTATTGATTTAACAAATTTCACATTTTTTTAAATTTCTCGTGAATGAGTCAAGCCTAGTGCACCAAACTTTAACACATAAAATTCCCCGAATTTTGGCACCTATGTTCCAAATTTCAGCCTATTTGGTCAAAATTTGCGGAAATGGCAGTAAGAAGAAATGTGATCATTTTTTTGAGAGACCCTGTAGTTAGGGGAATGGGGGTATTTCCGCAGGCCCGATTTTCGGAAAAAATCGATCATCGATTGATCACGTGATCGTAGCTGTAAATGGCCGTCGCTAATGAATTCGGCGTATGTACCAGAAAACCTCAATTTGGTCATCCCATTTTCTTTTCTAGCTATGTACTTTAGTCAGATGCTGAAAACTGATAAAATCGTGATCAATCGATATTTCGTTACCGATTATTTTTGACACAACAAAAAAACGCATTAAATTTATTGCAGAATTCTGAAGGCCTATGATGCGAGCTTTCGAACGCTGGACAGCACGTGTCTCAGCTAACTCGGCCCCTGAGAAACGCCATTTCAGGTAGGGGTGTTTTCCAGTTTTACTATGAAAAATGGCCCCATCAGAGAGAACCATGGATGGCCATTGCTACCTACCCAGAGGGAGTTGGGCGGAACTGGTTTAGCGTTTTACTTTCGGGCTATAGGGCTGTCCAACGCACACCATGCTGGCAGATTCCGCCGACCCCCCACTTAGCATGTCTGCCCGATCTCCGTTGGCAATGACAAGAGAGTAACAGAGTCTAAGCAGTCTCTGTAAATATTCGTTATAGTGCACAATGCTAATTGATGCTTACTTCTTGTAAGTACCAAGTAAGCAGAATGTTTATTCAATGCAAAAGTTTCCAACTATCCTTCGCTTAGTAGGCATTGCTTGGGTTAGACCGGCCCGATTTCCAGCTCTAATTCCTTTCAAAAAGACAATTCGGACGCCCATCATGGAAACATCAAATGAAACCGAGTGCTTGAGAAACTGAAAATAATAAACAAAACGAGCATAAAACTCGTGTTAAACAGCGGCAACCAGGACCAGGTTTGTTCGCTATGTGCACGATGAACAGTGCAATACGTGTGCCAAAGATCTCCGAATTCGAGTCAAAACTGACCAAGTTGTGTTGTTTACAGTGTGCAATCCATTATAAGGAAAATATTTTTCATTTTAAACTTTCAAGTCTGAAAAACTCGACTTGGGGCCCAATTTTTTCTCGATTTTTTGTCTCTAATCGAAACAAAAACATAGCGCTAAATTTTCATGAAATAAAACAGTTAGAGACGGTTGGGGTGCACTATCCCCGCGCCCCGGTACGGGCACAGCCAGACGCGAGGTTGGATGTCAGTGCAGCGCATTGCTACCGGTACTACGGTGCCTATTAGGGCTTGCTCTTTATATATGTGGCTTTGTTTTTTGTATTTATTCTTTTCTGAACCGTCGTAGGTAGCTTTCGCTTCATCTGTTGATTTGATTTGTTTACTGCTGAGTTTTTTGAGTTCTTCATCCACTACGTTCTTCCACTTTATCCTTCTTCTTGGCGACTGTAGGTATATAGGTGAGTAGATCAGTCTCTTCTGTCATTCGCTTTACTACAGTCTTGTCTAGGGATGCAAATGGTATCCGGTATTATTTGGTATTATTCGGTATTTGGAATTTGTAGGTATTTGGTATTATTTGGTATTTGGTATTTTTTATACCAAATAATACCAAATAGTTTAAATAACTAAACAGTTAGCTTTTAAGCGATAAATTCTGCATATTTTGCGACTGTATACCATGTCAGAGCTCTTCTGCTCAGAGTTTTCTCTTTATTACTAATTTACTAAAAGTTTAACAATGCAGATAAGCAGAACAACACGTCTCTTTACCGTTTCTGAGCAACAAAACAACAAAGAATTCTGACCAGTTTAGCTTATAACAACCATTCAAGGAAAATTCTCAAAAAGTGGGAGGGGGCCCCCATGAAACGACGCAAGGCGATTTTGGGAGAAGGGGCGGTCCGAAAAATCGGGATTTTGGAACGACGTCGTTTATGGACCCCCCTTTATCGAGGAGACCGAGCCTAGACCGCAAACGTCACAACGTGCTTGCTCATTTCCCGAGTAAGTGAAAAAAACCATCAAATTCTGCTCGTTTTCTTTCTCGGCATGACTAGATTTCTTTTAGATGCAACAAAAACTATTCCACTGAGGCAAAACTTATATATTTTTGCTGAAAAAACAAAAAGTATGACTTTGCGCTCATTCCAAACAGCTAGTAACCTGTTTAGTAACTATTTGGTATTATTTGGTATAGAAAGAAAATACCATCTGATATTTGGTATTTGGTATTTTTTATACCATTTGCATCCCTAGTCTTGTCGTCATCAGCCAATTTTTGTTATTTAAACAAAATGGTAAAGGTAAGTTAGGTGACCCGAAAGTCAAACGCCGCCCCCGGCTGGCGTAATTTTAAGCCCTAAGCCTAAGAGGAAACGACGTCGACGACGATCGGACTTTCGGGTCACTTAACCTAACTTTAGCAACAAAACATCTGTGTTTAACGTGCCAAGCCGTGGTTGCAGCAATAAGTATGTCAGCCAGTAAAGCAAGCAAGGACATCGACTGGCATTTGAGCAATTGCGATCCGGGCTACCAGCAGTCAAGTTCAGTTGAGGCAAGAGATAATAAGGGTGACGGAAACGGCTGGATAATCCACCATCACGGCGAGTGATCAGCTATCAATACAATCGCTATTTGTTCCGGACCGTTCCTGGAGAGCACGGAAATTTTCCTCCTCTGACTGAACGGCGGCACCAAGGACAAGTCGACTTCAGATAAGTCCACCGGACGTGGCACTTCGCTTCCAAAGCCCGCACCGGCCAGCGCCCCTCTGACATTACGGTTGGCCAGATCCCCCTCATATGTTTCAATTTCATGACGTCAATGAGAGACTGTGTACTTAGCCATGGTTGGGGAACGATCTCTTGTTGGTTCCATGGCACAGAGGCGAAGGAGATCATGGACATTGGACACTAGTGGTAAAGAATAAGACCTTGAGAAATATTGCCCAGCATCTACACATACAGTCAGGACTTACGTAGGGCGTAATATAGTAGAGGTCCCATTAAGGTACCGGTAAGTAATTTTCAACATAACAGTGGTATTTGTGACAGTGGTTCAAATGCATACATGGGCCGGGGTGTGGGGGTTATATCCCTCCCCCTCGCCGGCCAATACCACCCCCTCGGCCGGCCATACCCCCTCCTGCACGCGCCCCCTCCTGGAGGGAGAAAATTTTCGCTTATTTAAGGCAAAATAGGCGTTTTTTGGCCTTTTTTCGGACCCCCCGAGGTCTCCATACCCCCTCCGGATTTTTCCAGCCCTTGTATGTACAAATGCCGTTAAATATTTTAAGGCGATCAGTACTCGTGAGAAGACGCTGACGTACTACGATTCGCTTGAAAATGGAACGGATCCCGATGGCGTTTTACCCTGGTTCAGGTAAGATAACCAAATATTTCATAATTCTTCCATGCATGAACTGTAAATTTAGGGAGTTTCTGGTAGCGGCTGAGGAAAGCGCCAACAGCGAGTCATCTGAATGGGTGGGGATTATTGACCAGCTTGTAAGTGTCCTGTGGATAAGCAGTGGTCTCCGAATAGAAACGTCGATACTTGCCACATGTCTAGATACCGGTGGCTGTTAAAATTAGGAGCCAGAAAACGTTGTGTCACACAAAAACTATTCCAGATACCTCGGCAAACAAACTACGGTGACTGCGGAATTTTCGTCTTGGCCTTTGCTGCATTTCTAGCAAGCGGTCGACGCATTGACGCACAACCAAATCAAGTGACCGTTTTGTTCTCATAAACTTGTGCCTGTATTCACGCGTTTGTTTTATAGCAACAAATGGCCAAATGGCAACAGCTGACGGCCTATTTGTCGTACTGTGCAGAGAACGAATTGAACCGGCTAAACTTCCTGAGGGAAAAATGAAACTAATCTGCAGACATTGTTTTTGTTTTATGATCGTATTGGTCCATGAACAATGCTTGTATTGTGCTATGCTCGCCCAGTTTCCACGTCGCTCGCAAACGCTCTCATTTTCGCCTCTACATTGCATACATGGGCCGGAAAAATCCGGAGGGGTATGGAGACCTCGGGGGAGGCGAAAAAAGGCCAAAAACGCCTATTTTGCCTTAAATAAGCGAAAATTTTCTCTCTCCGGGAGGGGGGAGGGGGATATGGACGACCGAGGGGGAGGGGTATACCCCCCACAACCCCCGGCCCATGTATGCTTCAATTGCAAACCTGTTGTGTGGTTTTAGTTGCGTTTTTCTTCTAAGCTGTGTTACATTTCTATGATGAGTCCTTCACTAAAGCTGTTTTTGATAACGCTATTTGTCTGTTGAGAGCGATGTATCGCTTGTTACAGGTGGCTCGTGACTGCAATCGCGCAGTCGTGTCTTGTTAGTGTGAATGTCCACTGGTCGGTTAATCATTCGGAAGAGCAGAACAAGTAAAGTGTTTTGCCTTTGCTTCATTAATCCAGATTCTCTAAACCTACAAAAGTTAGCCGAACTTGTCCGTATTAACTGTATCGCTTGGCTACTCTTCGCTTACGGCTGAAACGTTCGTTTGCCTGTGTTTTATAACGTCCTGGGTCATATCTGGCCAAAAAAGTTGAGTAGCTGTTACACTCCAGCAAATAAGGTCACAGGAATAAGTTTACAAGTGCCTTTGCTGCATTTCGAGTGGCCGATTGCCAATGAACATTTCATTCCCTTTCATGGTTGTCCATACAAAAGGTGGCAGCTATAGACAGACTACCTATATATGTATGTATTTGTTACACTCTTCAAAGGAATAGTTGGTGGAGTGACTTGATCTCCTGCAAAAAAAGCTAAATTAATAGAAGACATTTATTTATTGACACTACTATTGTTTGTTCTTTGTTTATTTTCGTGTTGATAAAGTAATCCTATTGTTTGTTCTTTGTCTATTTTCGTGTTGATAAAGTTATCGTTAGCCTCTATACGTGCTTTTACGTGCGTTGCTGGGTTGTTTTATTTCTTCCCAAAACAGAGCAATACCTAAGAGAAACCGTGCAACCGGTGAGCTCGATGCGCTGACATCCAACCTCGCGTCTGGCGGTGGTCGTACCGCAACGCGGGGATAGTGCGCCCGGGCGGTTAGAGACACGACTGTGTGTGTGTGTGTGGGGGGGGGGGTCAAATCGGTCCCTGACTGAAGGGATTCGAAAAAAAGTTTTTCTCTGCAATTCAGTCGAATAGGGCATCATTTGAAAGAGATTAATTTTCTGATTCTAAATATGCAATTCGCAAGATCCTACGATCATTTGGTCCCGAGTTATGACTCGAAATCTGTGAGAGGGTCGAAAAAGTGACCCTCTCAAAAATGGCCCGGAAGGTGATAACATGTCTTTTTAGGTCAGATTATACCAAATTCAAAATTTCAGCCAAATCGGAGACAAAAAGTGGAGATTTGTCCGGAGGTTAGGAGTAAAAGTCGATTCCTTGAGAAACCGGCTCTTAACTTGCAAACTACTGGAAACAATTATGACAATGCGCAAAACAACAACTAACTACAAAACTGAATCATTTCGGTTCTTCTGTTACGTCTCCACCAGTTTCCCACTGCCCTTGAGTTATGGATTTGAAATTTGTAAACGTATAAGGGGCCGTTCATAAACGACGTCGTTCCAAAATCCCGATTTTTCGGACCCCCCCTCCCCCCAAAATCGCCTTGCGTCGTTTCTTGGGACCCCCCCTATGGCGACGTCGTTTTCGGTTTACCCCCCCCCCCGGTAAAAGGGCAGTACATACAGTACTGTCACGTTTTTTTGTTACCATACTGCGCAATCAATAGAATAAATCCCTACAACCACTCTGGAAAGCTTTTCTGTATGGAGAAACGTTTGACAGAATGTGCATAAATCGAAAATAATGTAATTGAAGTACCCTAAAATTCATAAAAAAGCGACGTCGTTTTTTGCTAACCCCGTCCCCCTCCTGGTGCGTCGTCTATCGTCGCATTTCAGCCGACCCCCCCTCCCCCTCTGGAACGACGTCGTTTATGAACGGCCCCTAACTGTGGTAAAAGACCACTACTACTACACCCCTGTGCATATACAGACAGTGAAAACAGCGATTTATGAAATTTGTACAGGAAAACTAAATAGCTAGTTTCTGCAAAACAATATTGCCCAGAGCAGGAATCGAACCTGCGTCGTCGCGGCCACAACGCGAAGTACTAACCACTATACTATCTGGGCCAATCGACAAACGGCGCTAACTGCAAACTGCTCAGACCAGAAAACGTTTCTGAATATTTGGCTTCAGAAGTGTTGGCATAAATACATACGTACGTTCTGTTTCTGGCATTCATGTGATAATGAAAAATACTTGAGTGGATTGATTACACTTTGTCACTTTTCTCTCGAACTAACCACAACTTCGACTTAATACTGTATGTAGCAAGAATGCTTAAAAGAGTAGCAAGAATGTGCCACTCAGCGGCCGCCTGAGTGTCCATGTGCTACCATAATTACCAGAGGGGTCGGGAAATTCGCGACGACCTGATTTCTAGCATGACGTCAACAAAATTTTTAGTGATTTTCCACAACGGCAACTCATTCCATATTTCTTCTAAGATTTTCAATCATCACAATAACTAAAAGAAGTTTCCAATTTCAAGGCAAGATTGCAAGATATCTGTGAAATGGATCAGGCTTTTTGCATTTGTGAAACTTTCCATTTTGAACGCAGCACACGAGCTTGGCCATGCACACATTCAACATGCTTGCATATGCCAGCTTTTCTACATTTCTTTCCCTTTATCATGTTGCCGTAGACTTAAGGAATCAACAGAGGCAGCTATATTCCCAGACAGATTGAAAATCCCGGACAACAAGACGGTTCTTCAAAATGAGTGTATAAAACTTCAGATAGTTTGTACATTTTGAAGATCATCTCAGTTTTAGAGGCAGGGACAGATTTTTTTGGTAATTTTTTACAAAATTAGACCGGCAGCAGAGGAAAACGTCAGTAAACTTATATTTGAAGAAAGTGGTTGTGCAGTTCTTTCAGATGCAGTTTTCTCTTTCAAACAAGTCTTGCTGATAGTAAGCTCTAAGTTTCAGACCATACTTTCAAAACGCATTTTTGTCTTTCAAGCCATTGTTTCTGACAGTAAACTCTTTAAGTAGTTGTTTAAAAATCAGTTTAGTCTTTCGGACAATTCTGTCAGACAGTAAACTCTTCAAGTATTCCTTTAAAAGCAGTTTTCTGTTTTGCTATTCTTTCAAAAAGCAGCTTTCAGTTACAAATCACAGTAAATTGTTGTCAGTTTTCGGGGCCACAGACTACTGTTATTAAAATATATTAATATTAAAATAAAACTATTATTAATAGGGCCATTTTAATAGTATTAAATCTATATTAATATTAAAATAGATGACCTACTATTATATTAAATTTAATTAAAAATACACAGAGGGGATGAATATTAAAAACTATTTTTAATAGTATTTTAATAGCATTTTAATAGTTTTAAACCTTGTTTGAGAATCAAGGAAGGAGTTACCTGCATACAATACTATTTAAATCATAATTTTACCACAGAAAATGACGAAAATTGAAGATTTCTGACTGCCCTCTGAACCTCGAATGTGTTTTCAGTTGCAAATAGTAGAACTTTTCTCATTAATAGGCATGAGTGGAGTGACAAAAGGACCTGAATCTAGTCAATAACCTATGTAAGTCTTTCCTTTCAAAAATTTCGTTTTAACTACTGTATGCATCAATAGTTTTTTCTATTACTAGGTTGTGTTCAAATGCAATTTAAAACCAGATTCAGACAGAGTTATTTTGAAAAGTAGTTATAAATTTCCACAGAAAAATGTTTCTGAGTTGCATCTCAGATTAAATTTTCAACTAACACTAGCAACTTCAAACAAAAGATGTTGTTTTGCCAGTTAGCTGAACTGTCGCCAAAACTTTTCGACTGCATTTTAGAATATACTATTAAAATGCTATTAAAATTGTTATTTAATAGTATTAATATTAAATCTAAATTAAAATTAACAGGGGACTATTATATTAATATTAAATTAAAATTAAAATCGGCTAGTTCTATCATATTAATATTAAATTAAAATAGAATTTCACTATTAAAATTACAGTACCACAGACCCAGCAGGACTTGGAATTTTCGGGCCAAATTTTCGCAATAGGTACCCAGTTATTTTGTTAATAAATCCTGAAAATCTGAGCCAAATTCATAGAGAAATGACTGAGAACCAACCGTTCGAGTAAACTCTCCTTCCTGCTGCAAGTAAACTTTTTCTCTCATTTTTGCAATTTTTGCAGTCTTAAAGGCTGCAGCTTTACAACGAGCGAGCCGAACGGCGCCGAGAGCACACGCTTTAAGATACAATTGCATCCTACACGCTTAGCGAAAAGCTAATCTTATACCGGCAAAATCAGGTTCCGCTGCAATATAGCGCATGCGCAATTTCCGGAGGGATCGCGAAATTCCCGAGCCCCTCCGGTAATTATTGTGCAGCGATTTTTCTGGCAAGTAAGTTTTTGAGCAAATTTTTGCAATTTTTTACAATTTCAGACTCAAGAATTGCCAAAATCGCCTGCAAAACAGCACTGTTTAGCTGTATTTCAGCCCAAATTAGCGATTTTTAGCCAAAAAATTGCGATTTTTTCGATTTTTGAGCGTTTTTAGTGCCCAACCTCCTCTCAAAATTTTTGCTCAGACCCCCAACCCCCCTCCCCCTTGCGGCGGATGACCTGTTACATGTATGAGCAGAGTTCACTTACGTTCACAATAAAACACTGCCAGCGAAATTGAAACAAAGTCTTCTTAGTTTAAGCAAGAACACAGAAAATATACATTACTAAATTAGGCTTCTACAGCCCATGTGCGTATAGCTTGTAATCTCTGAACGTCACTCTGTCTTCGTTCATCTGGCGGGACATCACAATTTGAAGTAGGATTTATTGTCTCAACGCGAAAAATAAGACAACCGTAAGCTACGTAAACTACGCCGCCAATCTTACGCAGCACTCAACAGGAGGGGAAAATATAGAAAAAAAAAATCTTTTTTATCTTATTCAATCAGAGGAATTGAGCTGGTTGAGGAACGAATTATTGTATTCGCATAATACACGCAGTCAGAAAAGTCATTTTGTATTTGGAAGGGGCTAAGCTGGCTAACCATTCTTCTTTTTATTATTTTTATTCGTTTCTTCACTTTGGTCGGCGCCAGAGTAGGAGAGAGAAAGGAGTGGTTAGGTAATAGGAGCAGCTAAGCTTAACTGGGTTCCTAAGGTAATTCTTCGCCTTCTTAAAATACATATTCTGCTCGTTCTTTTGCTTTTTTTATATATTCGCTATCTTCGTCGTTTAATTTTTTTCTTCCGAAAAAACAATGGCGGAAACTAGCGCGGATACTCTTATTTTCACGAAGACCGGCCTTGAGCGTGCTTTATACGGTAGCTCATGTTGTGTTAATTTGAAATGGCTTTGGATTCAAACTATGCTCTTTTCAGAGATTACAAGCGTAAGTAAAATACGCTTTACATGTGGTGCCAGAAATCTTTCAAAAATACCAACATTATGGCTACGTACGTACACATCGCGCTAGAGCAGAGCTGGTGTCTAAGTATCAGAATACGTATTCTTGCGTATGTCATATTATATGCATCTAGCCTCAATACTTTTCTGCGGTTTCAGAAAACGTTTGGTTGTCTAGCAAGCGCTTCATTATCTCTACTAGATCTCGGTCCAAAGCTGGCCGACCAAGGCGAATCCACAAAATCATTAGACTCCATGTTGTGCTCGCGACCTGAAGCAAGTTGTGCTACATACTTCTTTGTAAATGTATAGGCAAAGTAAGAATTATTTAGTTCACACCGTAGCGATGGAATATCGCTGAATAACATAGAGATTGCCAACTTTAAGACCCCAACTTGAGTCATCTATCAGATTCAAAAATCTCGTTACCGTGAATATTGTCTAAAATAGCGCGAAGATGACTAGTGACTTTAACAAAAGTTAACTGAATCAATTTCTTCTGTGTCTTCCATGTAAAGCAAGGTCGTACGAAGTGTGCGGGACTAAAACGTATCATGGCTGAAACAGTGGCGTACCAGGATTTCGGAAAGGGGGGTGTAAAATTTTGAAAGTGCCTGGTTGGGCCGCTGCCCAACCAGGGTAAGAAAATTTAGCAAAATTTGCCTTCAAAAACGCGTTTAAGACACATTCCAGGCTTAAAATTAACAGAAATTACAAGTTTTAGTAGTTTAAAG
Source organism: Sabatieria punctata (assembly GCA_030248155.1). Lineage (NCBI taxonomy): Eukaryota > Metazoa > Nematoda > Chromadorea > Araeolaimida > Comesomatidae > Sabatieria > Sabatieria punctata. Next base: position 29,370 of record JASANB010001932.1, read on the forward strand.
TGGCCTGGTTGGGCTTTTGCCCGACCAGGGCGAGAAAATTTTGAAAATTTACCATTCAAAAACGCATTTAAACGGCATTCTGAGTACAAAATAGACAGTTTTGGTACATAATTCATTAGTTTCGCTTATTTTTGACAGACTTTCTCTTCCTACCTCCACCGCAAAGGGGGGTGTACCCACCCTACATGCCCTGGATACGCCACTGGGCTGAAACATTTTTCAATATTTCATGAACTTACCTTTTCATTCAGAACTGCTGCATTGATTGCGAACCCCAAAAAATAGAGACACGAAATTATTGCCATACAAATAATGTAAAGGTATTCTATTACTACCATTCTACTGAAATAAACTTCACTATTGACAATATTTTCAGTTCGCGTTTTATGTTCCAAAAGGTAAAATAAACAAACAAACACATTTGCATTTGGTAGCAGATAACCGACAAGTATGCAATAGGTAAAGATTGTATTGAAAGATTTCATAAAACCAACCCAAACCTTATACTCTTTGTAGAATGTCCCTACACTTCGCAAACTAGAGGTCTTCAAAGAATTCTCAAGTTCATTAAAACCCCTACCCAAATAGAAGCTAAACCAAACAAATTCTGTCAAACAGGTAAAAGTCAGACAAGAGTACATTATTTCTACCAACCATCCAGCGACACACTCAATAACAGAGAACGATAGAGAAAACTTAGTAGAATTGGTATATCTAAATATAATCTCATTAACATAGCCAATTGTGTAGTACAAAACACGGGCAGTCCAAACAGAAAAGAACACGGTTTTAAACCATCTGCATAATTTGGACACAGATTGAGAATCTCGAAGTTTTGTTTCAATATTTAATTTTAACAGGGAGAGTTTTTGAAAAGAGTGGTATTTGAAACATACCAAGTAAACAATGTGCAACATTTTAAACAGAGTCAACAAACTTAAACTGCCAAGCGCCGTGAATATGCTGTTGTTATTTATAACGTATTTTAACGCAAAGTCATACAAATTATAAACAAGAGCCAGTGACATTAGAAAGAGGAGAATACCATAGGAAAGGAAGCGAAGATGCGTAGAAAGCGTAGACAGAATCATTTTGACTATATGGTGCAGTGGCTTGGAACAGTCAAGCCAGTGAGAAATGATAAAATCCAATACTAAATTGAAAGTTCAAGAGGATTAGAAACCTGATCTTCCTCTAGTCGCTGGTCGAAGCCTATGTAAAACCAATTTGTTATATTTTGTTAGTTAATCAGACAGACTTTAACAGCATTACCTATTTTATTGAAAACATTTAGCTTTACTTACTTACTTACTTACTTACTTACTTACTTACTTACTTACTTACTTACTTACTTACTTACTTACTTACTTACTTACTTACTTACTTACTTACTTACTTACTTACTTACTTACTTACTTACTTACTTACTTACTTACTTACTTACTTACTTACTTACTTACTTACTTACTTACTTACTTACTTACTTACTTACTTACTTACTTACTTACTTACTTACTTACTTACTTACTTACTTACTTACTTACTTACTTACTTACTTACTTACTTACTTACTTACTTACTTACTTACTTACTTACTTACTTACTTACTTACTTACTTACTTACTTACTTACTTACTTACTTACTTACTTACTTACTTACTTACTTACTTACTTACTTACTTACTTACTTACTTACTTACTTACTTACTTACTTACTTACTTACTTACTTACTTACTTACTTACTTACTTACTTACTTACTTACTTACTTACTTACTTACTTACTTACTTACTTACTTACTTACTTACTTACTTACTTACTTACTTACTTACTTAAAGGTTTACATGGCTTGTATTTTACCACAATTGTGTTACGCTGTGGAAGCCTGCTATCCTAGAACTCACTATTGTCGCCAAAAATACGAGAGAGTTCAGCGTTTCTTTGTGCAGATTTTCTGTAACAATTACTCTGACACCTACAGTACTGCTCTTGGCAATTATCAACTATTGTCCAACAAATGCTTGCAACCGTTGTGGCTCTATGCTGCTAGACAGAGAGTGAAATTATTTTATAAGTACTATCACGGTTTGCGTTTCTGCCCATCTGATCTGATCACTCGTCACACGGAACATAGGCGAAGCGAACGACTAAATCATGCTCACCACGTTGAGCTGGCCAGAAACAAGGCCGCCACGGGTGAGTTGTTTTACCCGTTTGCAATTCGCTTGTGGAACGCGCTCCCTTCCTTTGTGCCCCAGCTCCGTCTAACTGCCTTTGAGAAGTTCTTGGAAAGTCCTCTCTTTTATGACCTCTGTGTTAATTTGAAGGCCAACTGTGTTATTTGACCTGTCTTATATTGTGTATTATATTGTTATCGATTTTCCTGCGTCCTACCTAATGGCTGCTATCTACAGTAGCGTCTGGTCTTAATATTTGGACGATAAACTTATGACTTATGACCATACATGTAACAGGTCATCCGCCGATGGGGGGAGGGGGGGTTGGGGGGTCTGGCGCCGGCCGGGGGGGGGTCTGAGCCAAAATTTTGCGGGAGGGGGTGGGCACTGAAAAACGCTCAAAAATCGAGAAAAATCGCAATTTTTGGCCTAAAAATCGCCAAAAATCGCTAATTTGGGCTGAAATACAGCTAAAAAGTGCTGTTTTGCAGGCGATTTTGGCAATTTTTGTGTGTGAAGGTGTAAAAATTGCAAAAATTTGCTCGAAAATTTACTTGCCAGAAAAATCGGAGGGGGGGGGGTCGGTGAAATCGTCTCAGGGGGGGTCCCCATCCGGGGGGGTCTGGCCTCAGTCGGGTGGGAGGCAGACCCCCCAGACCCCCCCTGTTACATGTATGCTTATGACTTACTTACTTACTTACTTACTTACTTACTTACTTACTTACTTACTTACTTACTTACTTACTTACTTACTTACTTACTTACTTACTTACTTACTTACTTACTTACTTACTTACTTACTTACTTACTTACTTACTTACTTACTTACTTACTTACTTACTTACTTACTTACTTACTTACTTACTTACTTACTTACTTACTTACTTACTTACTTACTTACTTACTTACTTACTTACTTACTTACTTACTTACTTACTTACTTACTTACTTACTTACTTACTTACTTACTTACTTACTTACTTACTTACTTACTTACTTACTTACTTACTTACTTACTTACTTACTTACTGCTTGGTAGTAAAACAAAACTAAAAATTAAATTGAAGGACTGAATTTGTAGTAAATTTTATAAATAGTAGTAAAATAAAAATCCACTAATTTTTAGAGTAAAATAACAATAGTAAAAGATAGAAAACAACAAGGTGTAAAATTATGTGAAGCTTCTCATCAAAGACAAAAATCTTTCAAAATAGCAAAAGCTATGATGTTCTACTACAGTTAATAAATATGTACGTACCTTCTGTCAACGCATGCGTTTAGAACATATACAGTGTTGGCCAAAAAACACCGCCTGGCCTTTCTTCGAGTTTTCCGAATATTTTCAAATGGTCGCCATTCAGTCAATTTTAAACCGAATGAAAACATTTTTTGGCATGATTATTATTATTTGTCAAGAGTTTGTTTTGGCCAAGTGCCAGCCTGCTAGCCTTCTGTAGCCTGGAGTTATGCCCTTCTGAAATGAACTGACCCGAATTTTCAAACGTAGACTTTGCTTGCACACAAATATCTCACGAACCGTTCATCGTATCTTTCCAAAATTTTGCAGGTTAACCAATCTATTTATGGACTAAAGAACCTGAAGAGCTCAGCATCTTAGCACAGCCTGTTGAAATCTGGCGAATTTTTACTTTCAGTAAACGTGACAAATTACCATTCTCAAAAATGAGGGTGTTATCCCTTGTACAGAAAGCAGGAGTAATATGAACTAGTGGGGTCGTGGATTACAATCGCCTCAACTAAAACAACACAAGGAACACCTAAATGAGGCCATACATCAGTGCTTTGTGTTCACAGATCGAAATGTTTCTCTTTGTTTTCAATAAACGTTTGGTTCTCTAGCAACCGCATCATTGCCTTGACTAGATTTTGGTCCAAAGATGGTCGGCCGAGGCGAATCCACAATATCATCAGACTCCATGTTGCACTCGCAACCTGCAGCAACACCATTTACAAGTACGTTACGTATTGTGCTACAGAACAGTACATGTATATGAGGTATGTTTTTCCAAAAAAACAAGGGTTTTTCCTAAATATCAGAAAAACTTATATTGGGGACGAAAGAACGTTGCTAAAAGTAGCAACGTTCTGCGATTTTTAGTAAAAAATGATCGTTCATGACCTGTATGTAAAGGTTACACTGTTTCAAACCTGCTATAAAATTAGCATAAAAAGCTAACTTTACATAATAGGACAAGAAGTCAAGCTGGTGTGGTATAGTAATGCAGGTTATGCAGCGCAGACGCACCTGTTTAAAAGTTGAATGTTTTATATCCGTTTGATATTTTATATCTATAAAAATGTGTATTTCTGGTACGAAAGGCACAGAAAGGTGCTAGAAAACTTTAGGAAGCAAGCATGAGAGCACGCCACTTCAGCTGGAGTTTCTTCCGCGATTTAGGAAAACAAGCCGAAAAATTCAGGCCGAGGTTTATTTCTGAAAATTATCCATCCCTACATGTACGTATAGGCAAAAGTGAGAAACTATTCCCCACCGTAGCGATGGAATACCGTTGGATAACGTAGAGATTTGCCAATTTTAGACCCCAACTTGGGTCATCTATCAAATTCAGAAATCTCGTTACCATGAAGATTGTCTGAAATAGCAAAAAGATGGCTATTAGTATCTTTTAAAGTTGACTGTAAGTAAACGATACCTTTGAATCAATATCGTCTGTGTGCCCCAAGCAAAGCAAGGTTGTACGCAGAGAACGGGACTAAAAACGTACCATGGCTTTCAAATTTTCAATATTTCATGAACTTACCTTTTCATTCAGAACTGCTGCATTGATTGCAAAACCCAAAAAATAGAGACACGAAATTATTGCCATACAAATAATGTAAAGGTATTCTATTACTACCATTCTACTGAAATAAACTTCACTATTTATTAGCATATTTTCAGACCAGGTTTTGCGTTCCAAAAGGTAATATAAACACACAAACACCTTAGCATTTGGTAGCAGATAACAGACCAGTATGCAATAGGTAAAGATGGCATTGAAAGATTTCATCAAACCAACCCAAACCTTATACTCGTCATAGAATGTCTCTACACTTCGCAAACTAGAAGTTTTCAAAGATTTTTCAAGTTCATAGAAACCCCTACCCAAATATAAGGTAAACCAAGCAAAATCTGTCAAACAGGTAAAAGTCAGACAACAGTACATTATTTCTACCAACCATCCAGCGACACACTCAATAACATAGAATGATAGAGAAAAGTTAATAGAATTGGTATACCTAAATAAAATCTCGTTAACAAAGCCAATTGTATAATACAAAACATGGGCAGTCCAAACAGAAAAGAACACGGTTTTAAACCATCTGTATAATTTGGACACAGATTGAGAATCTCGAAATTTTGTTTCAATATTTAATTTTAACAGAGAGAGTTTTTGAAAAGAGCTGTATTTGAAATACACCAAGTACACAATGTGCAGCATTTTAAACAGAGTTAACAAACATAAACTGCCAAGCGCCGTGAATATGCTGTTATTATTTAGAACGTAAAGCGTAAAGCGGCACAAATTATAACCGAAAGCCAGTGAGGTTAGAATGAAGAGAATACTGTAGTGTGGGTTTGTATATTCAAATATACATATACAAATTTGTATATATATACAAATGTTTTGGATATACATATACATATACATATACAAACGGGCTGTTGATGCAATATTCAATATACATATACAAACAGACTTGATATACAAACGGTTTGTATATTTTCATTTGTATATTTTTGCAGTAAGTAGTTTAGCACTACTGTTGGAAAGTCCGGGGTTAAAAAAATAAGTTCAGGTTCAAGTCAAGTCCAACATCGAAATTTCAGGTTCAAGTCCAGGTTCAAGTCCATCATCTAAAAAACCTGGACAATAGGTTCAGGTTCAAGTCCACTGATAATTTCAAGAATTGTTTAAATTTTGCACTGCTTGCAACTTTTCTGAGCTAAATAAGCCTGTCTACTAGTAATGAAAGACGAAAACCACATTTTATGGGGCAGTAGTTTCGTTTTCTCGCATATTCAGTTTGAAAAATAGGTGTAAAAACAAGAAACCATGAAAATGTTGTGCTATCCAATCGAAAATTTGACAAATTTTGCCTAAATTTTCACTCAAATTTTGAACCTATTGAGTGAGTCCAGTAAAACGAAACAGGTTCAAGTCCGGCTGAAATAAAATAGGTTCAGGTTCAGGTTCAAGTCCACAGATTTCAGGTTAAAAACCTATTAATAGGTCCAGGTTCAAGTCGGACTTGCCAACAGTATTTAGCACATTTTGGCCACTTTCGTACGGTAATTGAGATATTTTTACAGTTTCTTCAGGTGTTTTTGTATTTTGAGCCTTTGTCTTCAACTTTTCCAGAAGAATTTGTTAAATTTTCGGTTTAGCCTCGTCTGCATTAAGACCGAATATTATTCATCTTCGTTTTAGAAGTATTTCGCAATGAGTTTTTCTGTTCGAAACGAAAAAAATGGAATAGTAGGCACGCTCAACTATGAAATTGATAATCGAATCCCGCACATTTCCCTTTTCGTTTCATCCCACTTTTAAACGTGTTATTATTTTTTCAGATAATCCCATTCATCCATTCTCCCTATGATGTGTAATAACGATTTCAGGGGCTATTTCTGCTTAAAACTATACCTACAGTGTTGTCTGTACGAGCCTAGTAGGCCTGAATCGAAGACTAAAGCCAGAACCTAAGCCTTAACATACCTATTAACCTAAAACTAAGGGTGTACCTAAAGCGTAAGTTTGAATTTGTTGCTAGTATTTGTATTACTTAAAGATTTTCGACCACCGGTGACTTACCCATACCGCACAAAAAATTTCTTGATATTACAGATCCTAAAAAGCCTGAGTTTTAGCAACAACTTAAATTTTAGCTGGTAAAAATCTTAGACTGAGGGCAGTATCACTTAATAGAGTTCGCACCGGTTGGGAGAACTGCCTGAAATCGGAATACACTCATGCAATTTGAGAATATTTCATGTTGGCTAGCCCTACAACGCCCTACCATATGACAATGACACCTGTCATGATACCCCTAACCCACCTGGTTTGTCGAAATCATGCTTTCCAGCAGAAAATTTATAATATTCTTAATATACAAATATACAAAAAAATATGCAATACTGAAATCTTGTTTGTATATGTATATATACATATACATATACAAACTAATGTGCATTTGTATATATACATATACATATACATATACAAACGAAGTAGGCATATATGTGCCCACGTTAGAATACTGTACAAAATGACTCGAAGATGTGTAGAAAATTTAGACAGAATCATCTGGAGCAATGCGGCCGTTTGGAACGGTTAATCCAGCAGTGACAGAAGCTAAAATTCAATAGAACGCAATCAATTTTATTGAATTAGAAACTTGATCTGCCGCTGGTCGAATTGACTCAAACAAATTTATACACAGGACAAGATTTTATCAGGATTTACCAATTCTGTTTATTTATACGTACATCCATCCGTTTTCGAACTCCTCCGTCAAATAATCATGGAAACTGTGAGGTAGTTCACGATCATCAAAAGCAACACCAACACTGTTCATTTTACAGTCAGGCGCTTAACGCTGTTTATGGTACTGGTACCATACTCTGTGTGGTGCCACTAGCCCACGGCAGGACCATAAACGGCGTTAGTGCCTGACTGTTTTACGACGTTGATCATATTCGTATGCTGTCAATATTAGAAGAAGTATTTCTTGCCGAAATCATTGGTTTCTGGCATTTCAATGGGCGGAGTTACAGGAGCTGGAGAAGGCTGACTGAGCTTTTCATCTTCCTGCATTGACTGTGGACGCCGCACGTTCCACCTTTTGAAAGAGACGTTGCTTGGGGGTGTCTGAAATTTAGCAGGCTTCTACCAAAAGTTTGTTTGACCTCCGACCGGTAATAAAACGATTTTAAATTGCGTGCAATGTTGACCTGCGCACGTTGGTTGTACCTATGCCTAATTCGTAGTACTACAAAATACTAACTACAAACTACATATTTTCGGCGATTATGACGTTATCACGACTACAAATTAACTAAGACTACATAATATTTTGGCTGACTACAAATTGACTACAAACTACTATTTCAGAATTTGCGAATTTGTAGTCAATTTGTAGTCGTTTTTCTTGCACATTTTCCGATATTTTAAGTAATTTTATATAAATTTAGCCCCCAATCGGCATTTTGAGCTGTCTTGAGCTGACGATAAGCTTACCAAACTGGTGAAAGCATACCAAGAAGGAAGATATGTTTGTGTAAAGTGTTAGAAAGATTGTTTTTCCAATTTTCCCGCTTTTTTACCACAATAAATTATCAAGGAAAGAAGACCTCATGATTGACTTTTGTACATTCGTTCGTGCTATTTATTGCCTTAGTTTTTAAAAAAAACGTCTAATTATGTTTTTAGAAAAATACGAAATGTTCTGCTTTGGAATTCTTTTAAACATTGAATTCCATCTGTTTCTTTCCAGAAGTATCTATTGAAAAGACGATTTTTTCACAGAAAAAGAATTAACAGGGTTCTGGTTACCACTTTTTTTGCATAGCATTATGACTGATTGTTCAATTGCCAAAAATTAGCAGTAATATCGAATTTCTGACGTTTGGTAACCTGACTACAAATTGACTACAAACTAAGACTACATATTTTTTAAACCTGAATTTGACAACTACAAACTAAGACTACAAATTATTTTCGCAAAAATTTTTAACTACAAACTAAGACTACAAATCGAAATTCTCTGAGGAAATAGGTCTATGTACCCGATCGAAATATAAATGATCGGCAAATTTTAAAAGTACCGTAGTTTTCGACAAAAATGGATTTTTCTGGCACTGATAATTTTGGAATAGACTATTAGTTTTTAGTGATTATATGAACAGGAAGATGTAGTAACACAGCATACCTGTGTAGGTGCATTTAACAAACTGTCATTCGACCGAGAATTGTTTGAGCCGAGACCCTAAAACTCCTTTGTCTACAAATGTCAGAAACAACGTATAGGAATGATGATGAGATTGGCAAAGTGAAGAACTATATGGATGCAAAACGAGGGTAAGAGAAGGAAAAAACTGTCGTACTGTACATACATCACTTGAAACTGACGTCCGAGGTAATCGAGGTTGTATTTTTTCCGGTTCCTTCGTTGGTTTTTGATTCTAAAACTTGTTACTAAAATTTACTTGGCTCTTTAAGCTGAAGCATACAGACTACTGTACTTGTTGTTCAGGAGAAGGTCTCGAAGGAGCATGTAAATTGTTTTGTAACCAAATTCGAGCTTGAAATTCGGCTGGGCTCTCCTCAGATTGGGAAGTTGGCTGAAAAAAAACTTTTATAACCAACCGTCCATCACTTTTCAGATACGTAACTGACAATATCAAAGGTAGTTGGTACGGGTACTGTAGAATGCTGTTAAAGGTGCGTGACTGCTCAAACCAAAACTTTTCCATTATAAATACATAATCTTACAAGTGTGGCCATCGGTCGTGGAGCGGTGAAGTTGTCTTGTCTTTTTGGGACAACTCGTTCACTTTCCTAAAACGATCATCACGGTCTAAGTGAAAAGATTAAGGACGCAACATGTATGAATATAATGACGCTCCTACTTCGTCTATATTCTGGCTTGTATCCTCAAGATTGTGCAGATTATTCTGCAACCAAATGCGGGCTTGCATTTCGGCCGGGGTTTCTAGCGGTTCTTCCGAATCAGCTGTGCTTTGAGAAGATCTCTAAAATTGCTATAGTACAGTTCTCAAATTCTTCAGCAGTTCCTGGTTGAGGGGGAGATTTTAGGCACTGTCTGTACTGATCGATCACAGGAGTAGTGGGACATGTGCACCGGTTTCGTCATATTTTTGTTCGATTTAGGTCGGTACCGGAACAGTTTCGACACTGGACTGGTCGACTGAGAAGTAGAGGCGCTTTTTTATTCCATAACTTTATAGAGATTTTTATAAGCTTCATTTTGGTATAGACCAGCCTGTGATTGCTCGTGGCCACAATCCAGTGAAAATTAGCCTCACAGGTTGAAAACTCCAGAAAATCATGCTTCATTATACACATACTTCACATACACATGCATATTTTTCCGATTCGAATTGATATCTCGAGCTTTGGAGGCTAACTTTCACTGGATTTGCCGATTATTGAGCTAGAAATTCGATTTAAAAGTTTTCGTCCCATAGTTAAAGAAACCCATTTTCAGAAGCTGTATGTTTGGACCGGAGCGTCAAATCCACTAATCTTTTGTAGCGGGAAGATAATTCTCATAAGCATGTATTAGTGTACCAACTTGCAGCTCTCTAGGGCAAAGTTTCAATTTTAGGGTCTAAATACCAGATATGACCGATCCAGAAACTGACTCTTAAAAGACCCGTTTCTATGTATCGACTCTTCCCGGACAAATCCAAATTTTTTTGTCTTCGATTTGGATAAAATTTTGGAATTTAGTTCAATTTCACCTAAAAAGGCTTTCTCGTCTTTTCACCTTCCCGGCCCTTTTTGAGAGACTCAATTTATCAACCCTCTCTCCCGGAATGTGAGGTGTGTTTTTTTCGGTGTTTTTTCCGCTTTTTCCGAGGCTAAGGAACAAAAGTCGATTCCTAGCAAAACCGGCTCTTAAAAAAGGCGGAATAAGTGTGTTTAGCATTTTGAGTATTTTTAGGATTTTCAACTCCACAAAATAACAAAACTGTAAACTTCTGCACCTACTACCTATCGAAAGCAAAGCAGCTCACACTACTAGGCCTTGAGATTTTCTCAGCATTTTCAGACCAGGCCTTGTTCTCCTTCTGTCTTTCTTCCAAACTCGAGTCAGTAGCTGACGATGATGATTTTTGTCGCTTATCCTAAAAAGTGCTCTACTAGTGCTAGACGAACTACTGCATGTCACTACCCCTCCCCCAGTCCGGACCTAATCGTACTAATTAAATTAGATGTCCAACTCAACTTAATAGCGCAAATAGAGGCAAAGAGAGTTCAGAAGCGTTCACAACCGTGAGCAATTTTTGGAAGATTTTCAAAGAAAAAATATACGTACAAAACAAGCTGAGGGACCATCCTATCTTGGAAGGCAAGAATTCAAAGGTGGCATCGTCTATCGTACCTTGCTTTCTGAGCTTCTAGAGGAGCTGGGAGTGCTTGTGCCAGTGGCAGGTTTTTTGTCTTTAATTTCCGCAGAAGGTGGTGGCGGTTGGCCATCTGGCTCCACCAGTGCAGATCCGTTTTGAGCAAGCAGACGAGTTGCAGTGCCGGGATGGCGTTCAGGTCGGCCGACAGACTCTTCTTTCTTTTCTGTTTTTCTTCGTTGACTATCCAACAACTGAGCTTCTGCGTCCTGTGCATTAATTGTACAGTAAGCAGTTGAACCTCCATAAATGGAGCGTCCAATTTACGTACAAATAATATGTCTATGGGCCAAAAATAACTGTGCTTCGAAACAGAACAGCTAAAAAATGGTGTGTTACAACAAATTTATAACGTGCAAAACTGTAGAAGATTTGTCCCAAAATTGCTTCCCTTCCCAGAAAGACTCGGTTGGGATGGGACGGTGGTTTATCGGCTCTCAGGAGGTCCCAACCTGATTTGGGGGTTTCGCCCTAGCCGAGTTCTCTGTCATTTCTCTTCTATGCCTTCCTTAAAGAAACCACATTTTCCTGAGCTTAATTCTGGCTTTAAACTCAAGTTTGGCTAAAAATGTGGTAACAGCGCATCTATGTATTTCTAACTTTACGTTTCTAACAAGTACTACGTACCAATTTGCCTAGCACTTGGGCCGCTTCCGCTGCATCAACATTCTGAGAGACAGCACCCATCCACGCAAAAGTTGCCTTGACTCTTGACGCAAAAATCGCCCTGTTTACTTCGATTCTGAGTGGAAAAGGAGAAATGCTCGGATAAAAATAAACCAAGTTTGGCTTCTGACCTTAGCTTTTTAACGTCAGCTCGCCAGCGCAGGACCGGTTTGGTGACGAAACTGCAGCAGAGCACCAGAACTGCCATAATGAGACACAGAAATGCCAGAATCCTTATAAGCAACGGATGGTTAATTGCGTAGTAAGTTGAGGTCGGTCTGCCGCCGAAACCCACTGCTAACGAAAAGACACCATTCACCAGCAGCACCACTACCATTAGCAACTCGAAGTGATAGTGGAATTTTGCCAAATACTGTCTTTCTTGTCTGAGCAGGCCCAGTAAGAACAGCAACTAAAATACACATCTATATTCTGAAATCAGTAAAAATCGCTTAGGTTTCGTAAAGTTGGTCTTTTCTCCTCACCTCAAATCCGAAGGCAACGAAAATCTGGACAAAAGTTACAATAACAACGAAATGTACAGTAGATTTGCTCATATCCGGCGGCTCTCCGTGGTACGCAGGCAAATAGAGACTGTAGTGGATACAATTGAGCAGAAAAGCCACTAGCAAAAATGCCGTTTCCAGGGCGAAAACGATGAGACCATGTTTCTTGCCAGCGTTGCCTTTCAGAGGTCGGGGCAATTGGTACCGCTTGTCATTGGCGTCAAATCTTTCGGTGATGTTGCCTTTCTGTTCAGGGGGAAGCGCGAAGTCAGTACTGGTCAGGTGAAACTTGCTAACAGGCATTATTATAAAGTTGAACTTTCATCAGCTGAACTGGCAGTTGGATGCCGGAGTAAAAGTTTGGAATTCGAAAAACTGGAATCAAACTGGTTGCTCAGATTCAGGGGCCGCTGTTGCATGTAGGTTTGGTTAAAGTTGACATTTGGCCTAGGAGTGGTTTCTCTCTTTCTCTGTGTATTTATTAGTTTCACGGCGAAAAGTTTTTAGACAGATGGCATGACATCAATTAGACACGACACCGTATAGACGCGGTGTCTTTTTTGCCGCGCACAAATTGAAGACCCACTTTCGATGCGCCAAAAAGTCAAAGTTTACTGGCATGTTAAAACCTTACTTCACTATGCACTATGCCACGGAAACATACGGCAATTAAAGTTTGTAGGGGTTATGTGCAGATTTTCAACCTCTTTTTGCCAATGGGTTTGACTTGTAACAGATTCCTTCTACACAAACATGCCGTTCTTTTAATACCGAACAACGTTTAGCATCTTTTACCGTACTACAGGGTCCCCCAATTCTTCAGCTTCAATCAAACCCATTTTTCTTTCTGCTAACACATACAAAATGTTTCAAAATTTTAAGATTTTTGGCTATTTTTCGAACAACGTACGTACGTACAGTGCGTGATGATTTTGCGTTGCATCCAATAATTTTCATTTGCTCTCTACAGACGAGACAATAGGGACTAATTTGTGACGTCTGACTGTTATACGTAGAATAGTTAGTGCATTTCAACCCTGCAGTGTAATCACAGTGTTAATTGAACCAGCTGCGTCAGTCAGGTAACGAAAACGTGACCTTTTTGGCGGTCTGTCTGTCTAATTGAAGAGGCTATATAAATACACAGAGTCTTGATAAAGGCAGCGTTTGAGTTTTGCGTTTTTGGTATTGAATGTCAGCATTTTCTAACTTACCAAATGTAGTGTGCATACAGTTTTTATCGACGCAGTATTTACGTAAAAGATACAGTTTCATACGACAGTGTTTGTTTTTAGTCTGAGGTTTTGTCATATATGGGCTTGCGCTTCTCGCCGAAAAGATCTTTTTCAGAAAATTATATATCTGACTACCTGTAAATCAGCGTCCCAGCCCTTCTGACCATACCGCCCTCCATTTTGTCTTAGTAAATCTTAGTACTGTCCGGGATGTATTATGAATGAATTTTCCCTATACACTCCACGCAGACTGAAAAGTTCCATCCAACCGAGATAAATACAAACAGACGCGTCTGTCCCCTCCCCAGTTAATTTCCGTAGCAGCATACTTGATTCCTAAAGCCACCGCTTCAGCAGAGATGGGCGCAGGTCGAAGCGACTGGGGATTGCTGGCCGCGTGCGTGGTCTCCCTGCCGGTTTACGGTCTGTTCCTCTACACCATCCACAAACACCGCACCTCCTATCCGTTCAACACGCCCTTCTTCAAAATGCTCTTTTCTCTCGGCATCATCGATGTGGCCAGACTGGTCGAGGACTGGCTGCTCTTCAAGTGTCCTATGTTCGGTTGGATTGCAATGGCTGAGGTAATCAATAGTCTAGTGAATCTGTGGTAATGGTACCTACATAGAGACCGACCGACCGACCGACCGACCGACCGACCGACCGACCGACCGACCGACCGACCGACCGACCGACCGACCGACCGACCGACCGACCGACCGACCGACCGACCGACCGACCGACCGACCGACCGACCGACCGACCGACCGACCGACCGACCGACCGACCGACCGACCGACCGACCGACCGACCGACCGACCGACCGACCGACCGACCGACCGACCGACCGACCGACCGACCGACCTAGAGTAGAATAATTAATATGCTGTAGTGTTTAGGTGGTAACGACGGCTCCTTACTTCTTCGGCAAGTTGCACAGCATATTCTTCTGGTATTTCGCCCACGCTCAAATCTTCGCTGTTCTCCTGTTGGCTTTTAATCGAGTCAGCGCCCTGGTCTACATGCAGGTCGGCACTGCAAGCAAATTATCGGTTTGAAAAATTGAAGCACTCTAGCTACATACAGTATTTTACAGGACTGGTCGATTGAGAAATTGAAGTGGGCTCAAGTGGTTATTTGGTTTCTACCGCTGCTCACCAACATTCCATTGTGGCCCATGGATTTCTACTTTTCCCAAAACGGCACAGACGGCCGCGCCTTGCTCTACTGGACAAACGAAAAGGCTCAGGTTGTCTACTCTGATTACAGCTACATACTATGATGCAAGACGATCCAAACGTTATGATTTGTATCGAGCTGAACAATCTGTACTTAACCAAGGATCTCAGTCTGATTTTTGGAGATTTGTTAGGAGTAAATTCAAAAACAAATCTCATATCCCTAACCTAGTCGCTGATGATGGATCAATCATTACTGACCCATCTGAAAAGGCATCTGCTTTTAATGCCTTTTTTGCCTCTGTCTTTATAACGGATGATGGGTCACCCTTGCAGGAGTTTGCTGTTGAAAATGCGACATTTCTGCGGGACATACGTATGTCTGATGATATAGTGTTTAAACACTTATTAAAAATTACTCCAAAGATGTCTAGGGGTCCAGATTATATCCCACAATTTGTTCTAAAAAGATTTGCTGCTCTTCTTGTTTCTCCTCTAAAGAAAATATTTTCCATACATGTAACAGGTCACCCGCCGATGGGGGAGTGGGGTTGGGGGGGTCTGGCGCCGGCCGGGGGGGGTCTGAGCCAAAATTTAGGGGGAGGGGGGTGGGCACTAAAAAACGCTCAAAAATCGAAAAAATCGCAATTTTTTGGCTAAAAATTGCCAAAAATCGCTAATTTGGGCTGAAATACAGCTAAAAAGTGCTGTTTTGCAGGCGATTTTGGCAAGTTTTGTGTGTGAAATTGTAAAAAATTGCAAAAATTTGCTCGAAAATTTACTTGCCAGAAAAATCGGAGGGGGGGTCGGTGAAATCGTCTCGGGGGGGGGGGGGGGTCCCCAGCCGGGGGGGGCGGGCCTATTTAGGGTGGGGGCCAGACCCCCCAGACCCCCCCTGTTACATGTATGATATTTTCTGTATCCTTTGAAACTGCCACTCTTCCAGATATCTGGAAAGTGGCTCGTATTACTCCAATCTTCAAAAAGGGTGCAAGCACCTCTGTCAAAAATTACCGGCCTATAAGTTCACTTGTTAAAAGTGAGTTAATTATGGAATCCATCATTTTTGATGAAATGATGGAATACCTTCTTGCTACCAATAAGATATCCCCTAAGCAGTTCGGTTTTATGAAAAACCGTTCTACTGTAGCCCAACTACTGTATTGTCTAAATGAATGGACCCAAAATTTAGATAATTTTTTAACAATCGATATTGCTAAAGCATTTGACACAGTCTCTCATCCAAAACTTATGTCTAAACTGTACAATATTGGTATCAGAGGAAAATTACTGAAGTGGATTGAGGCTTACTTGTCAAATCGCTTACAGTATGTATCGGTAGATAACGCAGTTTCTTCCTCAATTCCTGTAACCTCTGGTGTTCCTCAAGGTAGCAAATTAGGCCCCCTGTTGTTCCTTATTTACATAAATGACCTCAGTTCGGTGCTTACAGAGTCAAAATTTGTTCTTTACGCTGATGACACTAAACTCTACTTTGCTCTTCCTCGAAACGCAGTAAATGTTGTGTTACAGCGAGATCTTGAGAGGGTGATGCATTGGGCTGAGAGAATACAGCTATCTGTCGCAATACAAAAATGCGCTGTCCTGCATCTTGGTTACGGTAATGCTCATACAAATTTCATATGTCTTGGTCGTCAGCTTCAATCAGTTGATACAGTAACTGATCTTGGTGTGCTAATCTCTAATGATCTTAAATTTTCGCGCCATTGTAATCAACTTGCAGCAAACGGGTTTAGGTTGGTTAACCTGATCTTTAAATGTTTTGAAACTAAGACCAAGGATTTCCTTATCGAACTGTACAAAACTTTTGTTCGTCCTAAGCTAGAATATGCCTCTGAGGTGTGGAATCCATATTTACTTAAGGACATATATCTGATTGAAAGAGTACAGAGATTATTTACTCGTCAAATTCTGTCTTGTGGTCTTGTGAATTTTGAATATTCCGAAAGGCTAAGATTGCTAAATTTGGAGTCTTTAGAAAAAAGAAGAATTGTTGCTGACCTTGTAATGGTGTACAAATTAATTCACAGACAAATTGACCTCCCTGTTGATTTGTTTTTCAAATTTAATAATCTCAACACACGTGGCCACCAGTATAAATTGTGTTTACCGAAGTCTAGGCTTGATATAAGAAAATATTCCTTTGCCGTTCGAGTAATAAATATTTGGAACTCCTTACCAAATGAAACAGTTAATTTGCGCTCCGCACGCGCCTTCCGCAACACTCTCTGTAATACCGATCTTAGTAGATTTTATCGGGGTAGGGTGTTAGTGGCCGTTTAGCGGCCCATCCCCACCCCTATCTGTTTGGTCTCAGTCTTGGGCATTTCTGTTCTGTTTATTTTTGAATAAAAATTACTTACTTGAAAAAAATTACTTACTTACTTACAGCTACTTTTTACCCCTTACTAGCAGAAGCTACTCCATTTGGAGTAGTACCCCACATAGAATCACGCTTTGCGTGCGGCTGTTTGTTAGCCAAAACTGTGATTGGAAAATGAACGTGCAAAAAAGTGATTGGCCAGTCACATGTCAATCACGCATTTTTGTCAGACAATGCACAATGCTGCATTGCAAAGCGTGATTGGCCAGTCACAGCGAATCACGCTTTTCTGAAAATTTCAGTGAATGCAAAACATTCACTGCGTGATTGCCATTTTTAGGCACACATTGCATGTCCCTTTGGCCAGGCACTCAAAAAATCTCTGCATCTACAGTAACAGTTAAAAATCCGTTCCCCCAGACCGGAACTTACAAAGGTCTTAGGCTTATACCTATGGTTAAATGAGTAATTGGACGATTGGTGGGCGCCTTTTATTAGAAGATAATTTTCAGTGGATGTATCTGGTGTGTTGCGGAGTGTTGTGTTCGTCGGTGGCAGTGGTGAGCACGGTGTGCTACGTGGCCATCATATTCCACATTCGCCGGCACCGCCAACAGTTCGAGAAAAGCAAACTAACCAGCAAGACAGGCAGTAAGAACGTGCTGTCGGTGAGAGAAATCAAGTTGGTGGTGGTGGGGGTGGTGTTGGCGCTGTTGGCTGCTTGTTGTGGGGTGGCCTGCGATGTGATGGCGAGTGGAGTTGACCCGGACACATTGGCTGAAGGACTGCCCTACTTCAACCTGGTCAACGATATGTGGTGTTGGATCAACCCCTACTTGTTGATCGTCTGCAGCAAGCACGTCAAAGATCGCATGAAGGCAGCGCTCACCTGCAAAGCCAACAACGCCGTAGCAGACGCCAACAAACTCTCCACTCTTCAAAACCCAAAAGCCACACACAAATGAACGGAGACGTGAGAATCAAACGGATATCTCGACAAAGTCGTATTTAGGCTCTACGTTATTTTGGGATTGTTGAACTCTTTTTAATGTTTTGTGCAAAACACTTTTGCAGTTGCCGTGCGGCAGCTTGTTATATAGTTGTTAATAAGGTATTTGGGCTTTTTAAAACACTACTGATCTGATATTATTAAGTTTTATTTTGCTTGCATTACCAATTTCAATTTGGTTTGAAAAACTAAGATTGATTTAGTCGTAGTTTTTTGCTGCTCTTTGTATATTGCATTGTTTCATCATGAGCCTTGTCTCTGGTGTAGATGCGTATGTACCGTATTTGCACTAATAATCCGACAGTCGGTTTATTTTTTCCACTGGTGTATACACTGTCGGTTTATTAGAGGGTGTCGGTTTATTCTTTCGTGCCATGTCTAGCAAAGCAATTGATTATACATATTGGTGTACTTCAAAACCAAATTTGTCAACTATGTTGGGCAAATACGTGGTTAAAAGTACTATTTCTTGACCAATTTCTTCCTGTAAATTTTGCTAAAAAACAGGCTTCTATTACAACCGACATGTTCATTGGAGCGAGTCGGTTTATTAGAGCAAGTACGGTATATGTGCGCGCGTACGTACTGTATGCGCGATACTTTGTTTACATCAGCAAGCCAACTGAGCTGTAAGTTCGTTTATAGAACACTGATTAATAATTAGGTACCAGCTTTACATGCGATGTGCAATCAAGAGTTAATGAGAACAATTATAATGAAAGTGCGCGAACAAACAATTTTCAACTATAGAAACTACAAACAAGCGAAAAGGAGCCTAGAAGCTGCGTTATATGTACTTACATTACTCAAACCACATTTATACATCGTACAACAATGAGTATGATGAAACAAGTTTAGGTTTTCAGGACGTGGATGGGTAAAGCGGTTTTCAAGGACTTTTAAATAAAAGTCGTATGGCATTTTGATTTCCCCACCGCCACTCTAAAAGAATCAATTTACGACCGATCTCTTTTACTCTGGACGGACTTTCTGTGTCTCAGACCAGGCCACCTTTCTCTGGTTGTCGTTAGCATTCACTTCAGAGATACAACAGCAGAAGAGCCGTTTGAAGTGAGTCTGCACCGGTTTGCTAAAAACCAACAGAAGGTAGGGGTTGATCCAGCAAAAAGCGTCGTTGACCAGGTTAAAATAGGGCATTCCTACAGCCATGGTGTCCGGGTCTACACCGTAAGCCATGATCGAACAAGCAACCCCGCACAAAATGGCCAAGACAGCTAAGATCACTCCTACGAGAATCAGCTTCATTTCGCGACTCGACATGCCAGTTGGCTCTTTGCCTTGCGCCTCGTTCAGCTCGTTGCGCCGCCGTCGTGACATGTAGAAAATGAGCAGATAACAGATGGCACTCAACACCGACACCGACGTGCACAGCACTCCGCACGAGAACAAGTAGTACCACTGAAACAGGGACTCTTCAGTAGTAAGGGGCGGTTCACTGGGGGGGGGCAGTGACGTCATCTGACGTCTCTGCCTCTCCCAGTGGATGGTCTTTAGATTCCGTCTTACTATCGAACCTCTAACCGTTTGCTTTGGAGTCGCACGCTCTACCATCTGAGCCACACTATCAGTTAGAGTTGAATGTCTAAATGGTCTAGATATGTGTTGATGTTTGCACCCCCAGCTCTGACACAAAGTTTTGGTTGGAACATTTGCACCCCCAGCTTTGCCCCTCCAGCTCTGCCCCTCCAGTTCTGTCCCTCCAGCACTGCCCCTCCAGCTCTGCCCCTCCAGCTCTGTCCCTCCAGCACTGCCCCTCCAGCTCTGTCCCTCCTTCTCTGTCCCTCCAGCTCTGCCCCTCCAGCTCTGCCCCTCCAGCTCTGTCCCTCCAGCTCTGCCCCTCCACCTCTGACACAGTCTTCTCCATTGTTTCAAAACCTGGAGTGGGAGTTTCGGAAAATTGGTTTTTTTTTGTTTCTCAGAGTTTGAGTTGGGAAATTTGGTTGTGAAATTTTGTTGGGAAATTTGGTGGTTGGTAAATTTGGTTGGGAAATTTGGTGGTTGTGAAATTTTGTTGGGAAATTTGCTGGTTGAGAATTTGGTTGGGAAATTGGGTTTGATTTTGCCAGGAAAATTGCCAGATTTTAGTACACCCAGACCAGATTACGTCACTGCCCCCCTCAGAACTTTGAAGTTGTTTTTGCCAGGAAAATTGTCAGATTTTAGTACACCCAGGCCAGATTACGTCACTGCCCCCCTCAGAATTTTGCCAGGAAAATTGCCAGATTTTAGCACACCCCGGCCAGATGACGTCACTGCCCCCCCAGAATTTGGGACTTGATTTTGGTTGGGAAATTTGATGGTTAGGAAATTTGGTTGGGAAATTTTTTCTGTTGCAAAATATGTGGTGGGTTCAGAAATTTGGTGTTTGTTTTGAAATTTCTGGCTGCAAGATCTGATTTGGGCTTTTTGTTGTGAAATTTGGTTGCGAAACTTGGTTGGGAAATTTGGTGGTTGAGAATTTGGTTGGGCATTTTTGTTTGCGATTTGGTTGGGAAATTTGGTGGTTGAGAATTTGGTGTAGCAAAGCAGTACTTACCAATTTCAGCGAAATCACCGGTCAGATTTGAGACTGTGCATAAATGTTAGTTTCACAAATTCTTTGAGGTAAGTTTAAAAATTTTGTTTTCAGTAACTGTTTCACAAGAATATTTCGCCATCAGAATTTGGGTTTGTTTTCGGCGGGAAATTCAAATTTGAAAACAGAAATTAAATAGAAAATAAATACAAAATGCGAAAATAATTGTAAAAACAAATGTAATTAAAAATAAAACACGTTTAGAATCGGCGCCCAAATTTTTAAACAAAAATAAAACGAAGAATTGTTAGAAAATAAATACAAAATGTGAAAATAATTAAAAAACAAATGTAATTAAAAGTAAAAAACGTTTAGAATCGGTGCCCAAACATCGAATCTGGCTGCCAATTCGTGAAAAACCATCAGGATTTCGAGATTCATATTCCCGACTGTAGGATTACAAAGATCTCACTAAGATCATCGATCTTCTCCGATCTGCACAAAGATTTAGTGATCTTCACTGAAGATTTGTCGCTCTTTACTGGAGATTTCACCGGTATTGCGCTATTTCCCTATAGTTTGGGTAGCTGTGTATATGGCTGGTGTATATATGGGCTATACAGCATCAAAACATGACATATAGCACTACGATTTACCCAGATTACACTAAGATTTACTGAGATCACACTGAGATTTCACAAATTCTCACCGCTATTGCACTATTTCCCTATGTTTCAGACAGTCGCATATATGGCTGGTGTATATCTATAGCACCAATACATGTCTTATAGCACTAAGATTTCACAAGATTACACTAAGATTTACTGAGATTTCACAAAATCTCACCGCTATTGCACTATTTTCCTATATTTCAGACAGTCGCATATATGGCTGGTGTGTATCTATAGCACCAAAACATGACATATAGCACTAAGATTTACCTAGATTTCACTAAGATTTTGTAAGTTTTCATTAAGATTTCGCAGGATCGTACTAAGATTTACTGAGATCACACTGAAATTTAATAAAATCTCACCGCTATTGCGCTATTTGCCTATAGTTTGGGCAGTTGTATATATCGTTGGCGTACATGTTGGCTTATATTGCACGCAAACACCAAGATTACACTAAAATCACACTGAGATTTCACTGGTATTTCCCTATATTTTGGTCTGCTGTATATTATTCTGCTAACTTGGCACCGACTCTGGTCAGTATAAAAACGCAGCTTTTTGACAGATTGCTCATTGTATGTGTTTGCCTCGACAAGAATGGGTGACAGCAAACTCGATTTGGTGGAGCTGTTTGGGGAGGAGGAGAAAGCAAAAGCGGCCCAAGACAAGGAGAAAATGCCCAAAAAGCGAAAACGTCAGCCAAAGTCCAACACTAAGAAATGGGTGAAAATCGAGAAAAGTAGGAATGAGGCGGCCAGCAAACCACAGGTGGAAGAAGACAGTGAGGAAGAAGCTAACTGCCGTTGTGCAATCTACATTTACATATAAGTAACGAATAAAAGTTTGTTCACAACTACTTGTTGGCCTCTTGCACCAGGATTTCCCAAGGTCGCGCCAAGGTTTCCCAAGATCGCACCGGGATTTCCCAAGATCGCACCGGGATTTCCCAAGATCGCGCCGGGATTTCCCAAGATCGCACCGGGATTTCCCAAGATCGCGCCAGGATAGCGCTATTTCTCTATATTTTCCGCCAAAACGTTTACAAAAATTTGATACAAGGAAACAATTTATTCAATCATTTTTTGAACAAGCATTTAGCATACACATCTCGCATTTTTGTGTTGACCTCGACGCAGCTGTCACACAGCAGGAATTGCACAATCAGTTTTCCGTTCATCTTCTGCGCTGGCATGGTTCTGGAAAGTCTGAAACATGGTTCGCACATTGTGGCCGAGTAGGAAAGTAGTGGTTGCACTACCTTCAGCGTTTCCAGTGTGGTCAGTTTCAGCAGGTTGTCTCTGCGCGGTTCTTCCGGGCGTTGCGGCTTGGCCAGAGGCGGTTGGTCCCAGCGGGTTTTTCTCAGTGGCTGTGGAGGTTGAGAGTGTGGAGCGGTGCGATTGACCATCTTGCCGTGTTTTGGAGGGTTCGCCAGCAGAGCCTTCCGTTTGGCGATTTGCTTCTTCACCAGGTCCAATGGTGGTTTCCAGTGGCGGCGGTGCAGAATACCGCGCAAGTGGTTGATGAGGTTGCCGCGGGACTTGAAGGTTCGGTTGCACAATTTGCAGTAGCAGTTTTTGTAGTCCTCCATCGTCATTCCGTCGCGATCCAAGAGCTGCTGCAGAGATAAACGAGCCGCCATCTCACACCAGCACACAGTGAACAATGAACAGAAGCTGAAAAATTCGGCTAAAAGTAACTTTTAGTGTCTTAAGACAAACTTTGTCTGCAGACAAAAACTCACAGTGATGACGTCATCAAACTACAAATTCGCACATGAGATAATCTTGAGTCAAACTCAAAACCCCGTTTTGCTATATAAAGTGAAATATTTTCGCTCACAGTCAGTCTGTTGTGTTGTCACTTTGCTGTGCGGGTGACACAGAAATGGATGCGTGTGTTTGTCCAACCTGTGGTGTTCAGCTGTCCACTGCATCAAACCGTCGCCGCCATGAAAAACTTCAACATGGAATGATTCCAGCTGATGAAGAGCTTGAAAGCCAGCAAGATGAGACAGATTCTGAGGAGTCCGAGTCTGATGAAGGTGACAAAAACTGGGTATTTTTGCTTCGAGAAACGTTTGACAACAAGAATCTGAAGAGCTCGGAAGGACTACTGAAAGAACCACTCAACAGCGAGTTCTTTGAACAGCTGAAAAACACGCTTCAGGAAAAACTGAAGTTTGCATCGTATTTCCAAGATGAAGATGAGGTGTACACCGCTATCCTGAGTACTTCGAACAACTACATGGAGAGAGATCTTGGTGAGGAGGAAGCGATCGAGAAAGCTTGGGATGAGCGCAAGTTTCTGGTGAAAAAGTTCCTTCATGGGAATGAAGATCTCATCGAACAAGCTTTTGCTGATGAAGATGAAGAGCAGCTTGATGAACAGCAAATTGACCAAGATGAAGATCAATCTGATGATTGATTTGGTGGCGATATTATTATTTATTTTGGTAAAATTTGTTTTCTGCGATATCAAAATATAGAGAAATAGCGCGATCCTGGTGCGATCTTGGGAAATCCCAGCGCGATCTTGGGAAATCCCGGTGCGATCTTGGGAAATCTTGACGCGACCTTGGGAAATCCCGGTGCAAGAGGCCAACAAGTAGTTGTGAACAAACTTTTATTCGTTACTTATATGTAAATGTAGATTGCACAACGGCAGTTAGCTTCTTCCTCACTGTCTTCTTCCACCTGTGGTTTGCTGGCCGCCTCATTCCTACTTTTCTCGATTTTCACCCATTTCTTAGTGTTGGACTTTGGCTGACGTTTTCGCTTTTTGGGCATTTTCTCCTTGTCTTGGGCCGCTTTTGCTTTCTCCTCCTCCCCAAACAGCTCCACCAAATCGAGTTTACTGTCACCCATTCTTGTCGAGGCAAACACATACAATGAGCAATCTGTCAAAAAGCTGCGTTTTTATACTGACCAGAGTCGGTGCCAAGTTAGCAGAATAATATACAGCAGACCAAAATATAGGGAAATACCAGTGAAATCTCAGTGTGATTTTAGCGTAATCTTGGTGTTTGCGTGCAATATAAGCCAACATGTACGCCAACGATATATACAACTGCCCAAACTATAGGCAAATAGCGCAATAGCGGTGAGATTTTATTAAATTTCAGTGTGATCTCAGTAAATCTTAGTACGATCTTGCGAAATCTTAATGAAAACTTACAAAATCTTAGTGAAATCTAGGTAAATCTTAGTGCTATATGTCATGTTTTGGTGCTATAGATACACACCAGCCATATATGCGACTGTCTGAAATATAGGAAAATAGTGCAATAGCGGTGAGATTTTGTGAAATCTCAGTAAATCTTAGTGTAATCTTGTGAAATCTTAGTGCTATAAGACATGTATTGGTGCTATAGATATACACCAGCCATATATGCGACTGTCTGAAACATAGGGAAATAGTGCAATAGCGGTGAGATTTTGTGAAATCTCAGTGTGATCTCAGTAAATCTTAGTGTAATCTGGGTAAATCGTAGTGCTATATGTCATGTTTTGATGCTGTATAGCCCATATATACACCAGCCATATACACATCTACCCAAACTATAGGGAAATAGCGCAATACCGGTGAAATCTCCAGTAAAGAGCGACAAATCTTCAGTGAAGATCACTAAATCTTTGTGCAGATCGGAGAAGATCGATGATCTTAGTGAGATCTTTGTAATCCTACAGTCGGGAATATGAATCTCGAAATCCTGATGGTTTTTCACGAATTGGCAGCCAGATTCGATGTTTGGGCACCGATTCTAAACGTTTTTTACTTTTAATTACATTTGTTTTTTAATTATTTTCACATTTTGTATTTATTTTCTAACAATTCTTCGTTTTATTTTTGTTTAAAAATTTGGGCGCCGATTCTAAACGTGTTTTATTTTTAATTACATTTGTTTTTACAATTATTTTCGCATTTTGTATTTATTTTCTATTTAATTTCTGTTTTCAAATTTGAATTTCCCGCCGAAAACAAACCCAAATTCTGATGGCGAAATATTCTTGTGAAACAGTTACTAAAAACAAAATTTTTAAACTTACCTCAAAGAATTTGTGAAACTAACATTTATGCACAGTCTCAAATCTGACCGGTGATTTCGCTGAAATTGGTAAGTACTGCTTTGCTACACCAAATTCTCAACCACCAAATTTCCCAACCAAATCGCAAACAAAAATGCCCAACCAAATTCTCAACCACCAAATTTCCCAACCAAGTTTCGCAACCAAATTTCACAACAAAAAGCCCAAATCAGATCTTGCAGCCAGAAATTTCAAAACAAACACCAAATTTCTGAACCCACCACATATTTTGCAACAGAAAAAATTTCCCAACCAAATTTCCCAACCATCAAATTTCCCAACCAAAATCAAGTCCCAAATTCTGGGGGGGCAGTGACGTCATCTGGCCGGGGTGTGCTAAAATCTGGCAATTTTCCTGGCAAAATTCTGAGGGGGGGCAGTGACGTAATCTGGCCTGGGTGTACTAAAATCTGACAATTTTCCTGGCAAAAACAACTTCAAAGTTCTGAGGGGGGCAGTGACGTAATCTGGTCTGGGTGTACTAAAATCTGGCAATTTTCCTGGCAAAATCAAACCCAATTTCCCAACCAAATTCTCAACCAGCAAATTTCCCAACAAAATTTCACAACCACCAAATTTCCCAACCAAATTTACCAACCACCAAATTTCCCAACAAAATTTCACAATCAAATTTCCCAACTCAAACTCTGAGAAACAAAAAAAAACCAATTTTCCGAAACTCCCACTCCAGGTTTTGAAACAATGGAGAAGACTGTGTCAGAGGTGGAGGGGCAGTGCTGGAGGGACAGAACTGGAGGGGCAGAGCTGGAGGGGCAAAGCTGGGGGTGCAAATGTTCCAACCAAAACTTTGTGTCAGAGCTGGGGGTGCAAACATCAACACATATCTAGACCATTTAGACATTCAACTCTAACTGATAGTGTGGCTCAGATGGTAGAGCGTGCGACTCCAAAGCAAACGGTTAGAGGTTCGATAGTAAGAGCGAGTTCTTTGAACAGCTGAAAAACACGCTTCAGGAAAAACTGAAGTTTGCATCGTATTTCCAAGATGAAGATGAGGTGTACACCGCTATCCTGAGTACTTCGAACAACTACATGGAGAGAGATCTTGGTGAGGAGGAAGCGATCGAGAAAGCTTGGGATGAGCGCAAGTTTCTGGTGAAAAAGTTCCTTCATGGGAATGAAGATCTCATCGAACAAGCTTTTGCTGATGAAGATGAAGAGCAGCTTGATGAACAGCAAATTGACCAAGATGAAGATCAATCTGATGATTGATTTGGTGGCGATATTATTATTTATTTTGGTAAAATTTGTTTTCTGCGATATCAAAATATAGAGAAATAGCGCGATCCTGGTGCGATCTTGGGAAATCCCAGCGCGATCTTGGGAAATCCCGGTGCGATCTTGGGAAATCTTGACGCGACCTTGGGAAATCCCGGTGCAAGAGGCCAACAAGTAGTTGTGAACAAACTTTTATTCGTTACTTATATGTAAATGTAGATTGCACAACGGCAGTTAGCTTCTTCCTCACTGTCTTCTTCCACCTGTGGTTTGCTGGCCGCCTCATTCCTACTTTTCTCGATTTTCACCCATTTCTTAGTGTTGGACTTTGGCTGACGTTTTCGCTTTTTGGGCATTTTCTCCTTGTCTTGGGCCGCTTTTGCTTTCTCCTCCTCCCCAAACAGCTCCACCAAATCGAGTTTACTGTCACCCATTCTTGTCGAGGCAAACACATACAATGAGCAATCTGTCAAAAAGCTGCGTTTTTATACTGACCAGAGTCGGTGCCAAGTTAGCAGAATAATATACAGCAGACCAAAATATAGGGAAATACCAGTGAAATCTCAGTGTGATTTTAGCGTAATCTTGGTGTTTGCGTGCAATATAAGCCAACATGTACGCCAACGATATATACAACTGCCCAAACTATAGGCAAATAGCGCAATAGCGGTGAGATTTTATTAAATTTCAGTGTGATCTCAGTAAATCTTAGTACGATCTTGCGAAATCTTAATGAAAACTTACAAAATCTTAGTGAAATCTAGGTAAATCTTAGTGCTATATGTCATGTTTTGGTGCTATAGATACACACCAGCCATATATGCGACTGTCTGAAATATAGGAAAATAGTGCAATAGCGGTGAGATTTTGTGAAATCTCAGTAAATCTTAGTGTAATCTTGTGAAATCTTAGTGCTATAAGACATGTATTGGTGCTATAGATATACACCAGCCATATATGCGACTGTCTGAAACATAGGGAAATAGTGCAATAGCGGTGAGATTTTGTGAAATCTCAGTGTGATCTCAGTAAATCTTAGTGTAATCTGGGTAAATCGTAGTGCTATATGTCATGTTTTGATGCTGTATAGCCCATATATACACCAGCCATATACACATCTACCCAAACTATAGGGAAATAGCGCAATACCGGTGAAATCTCCAGTAAAGAGCGACAAATCTTCAGTGAAGATCACTAAATCTTTGTGCAGATCGGAGAAGATCGATGATCTTAGTGAGATCTTTGTAATCCTACAGTCGGGAATATGAATCTCGAAATCCTGATGGTTTTTCACGAATTGGCAGCCAGATTCGATGTTTGGGCACCGATTCTAAACGTTTTTTACTTTTAATTACATTTGTTTTTTAATTATTTTCACATTTTGTATTTATTTTCTAACAATTCTTCGTTTTATTTTTGTTTAAAAATTTGGGCGCCGATTCTAAACGTGTTTTATTTTTAATTACATTTGTTTTTACAATTATTTTCGCATTTTGTATTTATTTTCTATTTAATTTCTGTTTTCAAATTTGAATTTCCCGCCGAAAACAAACCCAAATTCTGATGGCGAAATATTCTTGTGAAACAGTTACTAAAAACAAAATTTTTAAACTTACCTCAAAGAATTTGTGAAACTAACATTTATGCACAGTCTCAAATCTGACCGGTGATTTCGCTGAAATTGGTAAGTACTGCTTTGCTACACCAAATTCTCAACCACCAAATTTCCCAACCAAATCGCAAACAAAAATGCCCAACCAAATTCTCAACCACCAAATTTCCCAACCAAGTTTCGCAACCAAATTTCACAACAAAAAGCCCAAATCAGATCTTGCAGCCAGAAATTTCAAAACAAACACCAAATTTCTGAACCCACCACATATTTTGCAACAGAAAAAATTTCCCAACCAAATTTCCCAACCATCAAATTTCCCAACCAAAATCAAGTCCCAAATTCTGGGGGGGCAGTGACGTCATCTGGCCTGGGTGTACTAAAATCTGACAATTTTCCTGGCAAAAACAACTTCAAAGTTCTGAGGGGGGCAGTGACGTAATCTGGTCTGGGTGTACTAAAATCTGGCAATTTTCCTGGCAAAATCAAACCCAATTTCCCAACCAAATTCTCAACCAGCAAATTTCCCAACAAAATTTCACAACCACCAAATTTCCCAACCAAATTTACCAACCACCAAATTTCCCAACAAAATTTCACAATCAAATTTCCCAACTCAAACTCTGAGAAACAAAAAAAAACCAATTTTCCGAAACTCCCACTCCAGGTTTTGAAACAATGGAGAAGACTGTGTCAGAGGTGGAGGGGCAGTGCTGGAGGGACAGAACTGGAGGGGCAGAGCTGGAGGGGCAAAGCTGGGGGTGCAAATGTTCCAACCAAAACTTTGTGTCAGAGCTGGGGGTGCAAACATCAACACATATCTAGACCATTTAGACATTCAACTCTAACTGATAGTGTGGCTCAGATGGTAGAGCGTGCGACTCCAAAGCAAACGGTTAGAGGTTCGATAGTAAGACGGAATCTAAAGACCATCCACTGGGAGAGGCAGAGACGTCAGATGACGTCACTGCCCCCCCCCCCCCAGTGAACCGCCCCTTACTACTCTCTTCTCGCTCGGCTGTTTTCTATCTTTTTGTTTTTTTAGCTGTCTTGTTTTTTACAATTTTGGACACTAAATTTTTAAAAGTGGCGATATTAATGAATAAAACATGCTAAAACGCATTTCCAGACGTTGTTACATGTATACTCTGTGGTATGGTATTGGTGATACTGCGTACCTATGGTACGTTGTGGTTTCTATAGGTACAGTGTGGTATTACTACTGTTGTTTGGTATCCGATTTTAAGAGCCGGTTTCTCTAGGAATCGACTTTTGCTCCTTAACCTCCGGACAAATCTCAACTTTTTGTCTCCGATTTGGCTAAAATTTTGTATTTTGGTATAATTTGACCTAAAAAGACATTTTATCACCTTCCCGGCCATTTTTGAGGGGGTCACTTTTTCGACCCTCTCACAGATTTCGACTCATAAATCGGGACCAAATGACCGTAAGAACTTGCGAATTACATATTTAGAATCAGAAAAATATTCTCTTTCGAATGATACCCTACTCGACTGCATTGCAGAGAAAACATTTTTTTCGAACCCCTTCTGGGACCGATTTGACCCCCACACAGTCATGTTTCCAACTGTTTTATTTTATGGAAATGTAGCGCTATGTTTTTGCTTTCGATTAAAGAAAAAAAATCGAGAAAAAAAGGGGGCCCAAATCGAGTTTTTGGGCCTTGAAAGTTGAAAATCAAAAAAATTTTCCTTATGATTGGTTGCACACTGTAAACAACACAACTTGGTCAGTTTCGAATCGATTTCGGAGATCTTTGGCACACATATTGTACTGTTCATCTTGCACATAGCGCACAAACCTGGTCCTGATTGTCGCTGTTTAACAGGAGTTTTATGCTTATTTTGTTTATTATTTTTAGTTTCGCAAACAATTTCTCGGTTTCATTTGATGTTTCCCATGATGGGCGTCCAAATTGTCTTTTTGAAAGGAATTAGAGCTGGAAATCGGGCCGGCCCAACTTTCGGCAAAGGCGGCAAACTTTTGCATTGAATAAACATTCTGCTTACTTGGTACTTACAAGAAGTAAGCATCAATTAGCATTGTGCACTATAACGAATATTTACAGAGACTGCTTAGACTCTGTTACTCTCTTGTTATTTGTTTTCTCCTTAAGCAATGCCATGCAAGATTTCTGCAGGTGTGCATGTGAACAGACTAAAATAAACATTATTGATCCTGGCTGCTGTGGGATGGCGGCTGTAAAACTCGTCATCTCGACTCAACTATTGATGTATGTACATATGCAAACTATAGTCTGTTCAAAAAATAAGCGACCTGGCGGTTTTTTGGGAATAACTTTTTTGGGAGGCCTTGGGGCATCTGAGCCTCATAACCAAAGTTGTAGACAATGTTGAGCTCTGGCCAGGGGTAAATCCTAATTTGCGCTACGTTTGCTCTGAACACTAATTTGCGCAACGTCAAAAATGAGCTTTTTTTCCTAATTGCGATGAAAAATAGATGACTGCAGAATTCGATTCTTGAGGTCCTTGGCGACTCCAATGATGCTTTCATGACATGTCTAGGCCAAACCGATCTGGAGATAAGGCTGGTCAAATTATGTAAAAATCGTGAAAATGGCATTTTTTTGAAAATTTCACAAAATAGGGGGTAAACATAGGCAGACTGACGGATTTGGCTGAAACTTCCTAAATGGGGTATTCTTGACCGCCGGAATCGAATCTGACACTTCCCAACCCTGAAAAACTCACCATGATACCGTAATTCGGCATCCAATAAGGGGTGGTACAGCTTCAAGAAAAACGGATTTGTACTGTAACACAAATTTTCCTAATTTGCATTAGACCGGTATTGGACCATACATGGGCCGGGGGTAAGGGGGGTTTACCCCCCTTGACGGTCCATACCCCCCTCGGCCAGCCAAACCCCCATCGCACACCCCCTCCTGGAGGGAGAAAATTTTCGCTTATTTAAGGCAAAATAGGCGTTTTTTAGACTTTTTTCGGGACCCCCACCCCCTGAGGTCTTCAGACCCCCCTCTGGATTTTCCCGGCCCATGTATGTATTGGACTGCTCAATCTCATATGACCACCTCACCGCCGCGTCGTTGGCTCAGTGGGTAGCTCGCTGTCTCTGAGTCACGGCGGCCCCTGCATCCTTAGCGGTTGTAGTGGTTCATCCTCTCGGCGCGGCAAGTTTCTTGCTGCAAAGAGTTGGTCGTCGGCACAACGCTCCACCCAGGCCGCCGAAAGCTGGTTACAGCGAGTAGGTAAAATGGGAACCAACTGGATCTGCCGTTGCACCGAAGCCGCTCCACAAAGCATGCCGCGTTGGGAAGAACATCTACGATGTCAGAAGCTGTCTGAGAAACCAACTATGCCGGGGAGCCCTCAGCCGTCGGGAGCTGTCAGCATCATGGCATGGACACGCCAGCCGCCCTCCTGGTGACCGGCACCCAGCAGCATGGCTAGGAGTGGCTGGCAGTGAAAGAAGGGCAACGTCCGAGATGACGAATCACGGGGAAGCGAAATGGACCTCGAGTCTGATCGCAGGCCGTAAGGCCCCCTGCACATCGGATCGGATTGGACCACCTCACCTTGGAAGCCGAATTACGGTATCTGGGTAAGTTTTTCAGGGTTTTTTCAGATTCGATTCCGGTGGTCAAGAATACTTTTTGACGTTGCGCAAATTAGTGTTCAGAGCAAACGTAGCGCAAATTAGGATTTACCCCTGGCCAGAGCTCAACATTGTCTACAACTTTGGTTATGAGGCTCAGATGCCCCAAGGCCTCCCAAAAAAGTTATTCCCAAAAAACCGCCAGGTCGCTTATTTTTTGAACAGACTATAGTTTGCATGTGTACATACATCAATAGTTGAGTCGAGATGACGAGTTTTACAGCCGCCATCCCACAGCAGCCAGGATCAATAATGTTTATTTTAGTCTGTTCACATGCACACCTGCAGAAATCTTGCATGGCATTGCTTAAGGAGAAAACAAATAACAAGAGAGTAACAGAGTCTAAGCAGTCTCTGTAAATATTCGTTATAGTGCACAATGCTAATTGATGCTTACTTCTTGTAAGTACCAAGTAAGCAGAATGTTTATTCAATGCAAAAGTTTGCCGCCTTTGCCGAAAGTTGGGCCGGCCCGATTTCCAGCTCTAATTCCTTTCAAAAAGACAATTTGGACGCCCATCATGGGAAACATCAAATGAAACCGAGAAATTGTTTGCGAAACTGAAAATAATAAACAAAATAAGCATAAAACTCCTGTTAAACAGCGACAATCAGGACCAGGTTTGTGCGCTATGTGCAAGATGAACAGTACAATATGTGTGCCAAAGATCTCCGAAATCGATTCGAAACTGACCAAGTTGTGTTGTTTACAGTGTGCAACCAATCATAAGGAAAATTTTTTTGATTTTCAACTTTCAAGGCCCAAAAACTCGATTTGGGCCCCCTTTTTTTCTCGATTTTTTCTTTAATCGAAAGCAAAAACATAGCGCTACATTTCCATAAAATAAAACAGTTGGAAACATGACTGTGTGGGGGTCAAATCGGTCCCAGAAGGGGTTCGAAAAACTTTTTTTCTCTGCAATGCAGTCGAGTAGGGTATCGTTCGAAAGAGAATAATTTTCTGATTCTAAATATGTAATTCGCAAGTTCTTACGGTCATTTGGTCCCGAGTTATGACTCGAAATCTGTGAGAGGGTCGAAAAAGTGACCCTCTCAAAAATGGCCGGGAAGGTGTTTAAAATTGGGATAGCTTTGAAGTTGAGTCAATTAGAGCCATTGAAAGGCTTTATGGGGATTTTTAGTCTTTGTCAGCATACATGTAACAGGTCATCCGCCGATGGGGGGAGGGGGGGGTGGGGGGGTCTGGCGCCGGCCGGGGGGGGGGGGGTCTGAGCCAAAATTTTGGGGGAGGGGGGTGGGCACTAAAAAACGCTCAAAAATCGAGAAAAATTGCAATGTTTGGCTTAAAAATCGCCAAAAATCGCTAATTTGGGCTGAAATACAGCTAAAAGGTGCTGTTTTGCAGGCGATTTTGACAATTTTTGTGTGTGAAAGTGTAAAAAATTGCAAAAATTTGCTCGAAAATTTACTTGCCAGAAAAATCGGAGGGGGGGTCGGTGAAATCGTCTCGGGGGGGGGTCCCCATCCGGGGGGGGGTCTAGCCTAAGTCGGGTGGGGGGCAGACCCCCCAGACCCCCCCTGTTACATGTATGTTTGTCAGTGCAACAAAAACAGGTAGATCCTTCAATTCTTTTCCACAGTTCAGTTTATCGAATTTTGCTGATCAAATACACACAAAAACACACATTTCGAGTATTGTTTGTGTATGGTAATGTGTACGTGTATACACAAACAGCAGTAGGTATTACCTGGGCATCAGTATTTTTCCAGTAGAGATTAGCAGACCCCTGATTAGTGCCGTTGTTGTAGGAGTAGCAGAACTCCATCGGCCACAACGGCATATTCCACAGCAGCGGCAGACTCAGCCAAACGGCTAGAATAACTTTCAACTGTTTGCTAGTCCAGTCCTTTAATTTTTAATTTATTGTACTGTAAATCTTTGCAAGGTGGACTTACCTGCAACAAGCCGCAAGCGTATAAGCGATTGCAGGCCAAGACAAGCACGGCTATAACTTGCGTCTGCGCAAAATACCAGAAAAAGATGCTATGCAGTTTTGCGAGTGCGTAGGGAAAGGCCACCACCAGGTGGTGCATGCCCATCCAGCCGAAACTCGGAAACTTGAACAGCAGCCAGTCTTCCACCAGTCGCACGATGTCCACGATGCCTAGCCAGAAGATTATTCTGAAGAACGGCGCGTTGAAAGGGTCTTTCTTTCTGTTCTTGAATACCGTCACCAGAAACAGTACGTAGATAAATATTGAAGGGACTAGAAGAGCGAACAGAATTTTGTCGCTGGTCGCCGCCGTCATCTCGTGCGCACTTCGTGCATCTGAGCAAGTGCTAATTGGGCGCAAACAAATTAGGTATTATTAATGAGTACCCTAATGATACTCTTTTCGCCTAATCTTAGATGTTCGCCTGTGCATAGCTAGGCTCAAACAAGCTATGTACGTAAGCACAGTATGTTTGACACATACGTGTAACAAACAGGAGGTCTGCCATTGCATGTGATGCAACCATTCTATGTGCAAATTTCAAATTCCAGTCCATGTCGCCAGCGATCTTGTTGCTCTGTTGTGGACTTTTGCGGCGGTAAACGTGTATCCAAATGAGTCTGTCTCTTACCATTACAATAACAATAATTGAATAGGGCATACGGAAAACGACTTATGACCATAAATGATACATATATACATATGTAAACACTTGCTTTGAGTTTCTGAGTATCGTACTCCTGTTATTTCCAAGCTCATTGCAGTTTTAATTGATTTTCCCAGTCGCGCAACATCCGTATCGCCAAAAATTTAGTTGGTTGTCCAGTATCAACAGTGGCCCATGGTAGCGGCGTATACAATACTATGGTATGGTTTGTTACGGTGTATCCCGTGTATCCAAATGAGTCTGTCTCTTACCATTACAATAACAATAATTGAATAGGGCATACGGAAAACGACTTATGACCATAAATGATACATATATACATATGTAAACACTTGCTTTGAGTTTCTGAGTATCGTACTCCTGTTATTTCCAAGCTCATTGCAGTTTTAATTGATTTTCCCAGTCGCGCAACATCCGTATCGCCAAAAATTTAGTTGGTTGTCCAGTATCAACAGTGGCCCATGGTAGCGGCGTATACAATACTATGGTATGGTTTGTTACGGTGTATCCCGTGTATCCAAATGAGTCTGTCTCTTACCATTACAATAACAATAATTGAATAGGGCACACGGAAAACGACTTATGACCATAAATGATACATATATATGTTAACGGCTCCGCCCGAGTTCAGGCTGCGCCCGAGTACTCGGCCGGAGCCTAACCGCTTTAGGCTCCGCGCGAGTTGATTAGATGGACCACTGCATACAATGTAGGTTAATCTGCTCTTCCATCTGTCAAGACCTGTGTCTTTAACAGGACCTGTGGTTATAATTGGAGTGACCCTAAAGATGTTTATTATTATTACACAAAGGGTTTTTGTGCCCTTTATCAGTTTGTCAGAGTTGCCCTCTCTTAGTCTGTCTGAGTGTGTACGTCTGAGATGGCTAGCAACTTGGAAGTGACCCGTTCTCGAATGAAGGCAGAGTTTCTGCGAGACTTCCCAAACTTATGGAGAAGAATCATAACGCCAACGATCCCTTGCTGACGGAAGAGGCGTATAAACAGCTGATTACTTATCTGGAGACCTTGGAGTGTACCGGTTTTAGTACTCAGTCCGTTGACAAAGTCCAGTACAACAAGGAGCGACGCAAAGCTCTTCATTACCAGCTCTTCATGGATACCAAGGACGGGGTTTTGAAACAGAAGTATGTCCGATCAGAGTTTGAACCCTGTACAAAGAAGTTTTTGTCAATGGAGGAGGTCCCGAAAAACCAGGAGATTAGTTTGAGGGAGGCTTCCACCAAAGCCTCTGTGGGGACCGGTCATGGTTTTGTGAAGTGTGACTGCAAAACGAACTGCGGAAATAACATGTGTAAATGCCGAAAAACGGGTCGTCTGTGTAACAGCCGCTGTCACTCTACCAGCAGCTGTAAGAACAAATAACAATTTTTAATGTTTGTGTGTGTTTGTAAAAAGTACAGTGTTGTTGTTGTTGAAATGTTACCGAATGTGTGTTATAAAAAGCGTAAGTGATGTTATTTACTGCATGTGGAGGAGCAGATTAACGTACCTACATTGTATGCAGCGGGTCCATCATCAACTCGGCCGGAGCCTAAAGCGGTTAGGCTCCGGCCGAGTACTCGGGCGCAGCCTGAACTCGGGCGCAGCCGGTAACATATACATAACATATACACAACAGGGGGTCTGGGGTCTGTCCCCCTCCCGACTTAGGCTAGACTCCCTAAACAAACCCCAGACGAGAACAGCACTTTTTAGCTGTATTTGAGCCGAAATTGGCGATTTTTGACGATTTTTAGCCGAAAAATTGCGATTTTGTTTTTGAGCGCTTTTAGTGCCCAATCCCTCCCTAGAAGTTGGGGTCAGACCCCCAACCCCTGTCCCCCTTTGGCGAATGACCTGTTACATGTACTGTACAGTTCGAATGATACAAGAATTGGCTCTCCGCTATTCACCGTTAACCGCACAAACCGGTGCTGAAGTTTCTCTGACCTTTAATTTTTGCTATTTCAGTCTTTAATTGTACGCAACGCTTGCAATCATACTTTTTCGCATTAATTTAGCTGTGCTAGGGATATTCACATCTTTTTAGCAGATTTTAAACAATGATGTTGGTTGAATTTTCGTAATTTGCGCCATTGAAAATCAGCCACCGTTCAAACGTGCGACCAAATGTTGAATACTAAATTGCGCGGCTCACTAACGCGGCTGTTTTAAAACCGGATTTCTCTAATTCGTCATGAAATCGAATGAGGTTTTTGCCTGAATTTTCATATACGGTTATGCTACCGGCAGTTTTAGCGTATTTTCGTTGTCGTAGCGCTAATTACTAAAAATGATTGCCCATGCCTAACAGTAGGCTAAATTTGTGGTGCTGTAGGTACATATATACGTACCGTACGTTTGTGCAATGTTGCTTCCATGTTAGAGCAGAAATTGGGAACTGAAGCGCAGAGTAAAAGTTTACCAGTCGTAAAGAACTGTACAGTTAGTCAGGCTGCCGCAACAAAGCTGAGAACAGATCAAAATAGAAAAGAAAAAAGTACGTATGTACACAGGCAGTGAAAGTGTGTCGTATCACAAAGAAGAAAAGGCGCCCGCGCTTAGCACCAATCAAACAAAGTGCGCCTTTAGAGAACAGGGCTGCACAGAAAAGAATCAGTGCCTATAGAGAACGATTGCTAGCACACGAAGAAGGAAAGTCAGAGCAAAGACGAATGTGTCGGTTGGATGAGCAGCTTTGGACGTAGCGCCGGGCTGCCAAGTGCCGGCAGTAGTTTGTGTGAGGGTGGTGGCTTCGGTAGCAGTAGTTGGCTGTTGTGACCTGATCGTGTCTACCCTAGCCCGCAATTTTATCACAGTAGTTTGGGAGAAGTCCGGTTGACTGGTCTCATCCAACTTCTCGGTGGTTCTAGTCGGTTGTTGCACAGTAGTGATCTTTGGCTTCAATTCGGTTGTGGCACTCTGCTTTGGTGTAGTAGGTAAAGTGGTTGTTGTGGTGGATGTAGTTGTAGTAGAGTGAGTTTGAGTGGTAGAATGAGTGCTGCTGGTAGTGGAGGTGGTTGTTCTGGTGGTTTCTGGTTCTGTGACCGGCGCAGTAGTGGCGGGAGTGGTGGTGAGTCTTTTGGACAGAACTTCCAATTCCGAGTCGTCCAGTGGAAGTTTGTTGATGACAGACACGTATCTAACCGTTGACATAACCAAATCCAGTTTGGCAGAAGTGTCTTCTTCGCCTGAAAATTCTTTCTCCACCTTTCTGAGAAATGGTAGACACTCCTGAAACAAACGCTATTAGGGACAACCGACTTTAACGTAATATAATCGCTAGATAGTGGTAGCAGTATGTAATGCACCGTTCTCTATGTATGAATCGACTCGGTACCATATGTACCATAACCATACCATGGTATGAATAACATGTTGAAATTCGTCTGGTCTTCATTAATGTGACCAAACAAGAAAAATTTCGGATCTTCTGGATGGTAACTACAGTACATAAAAAATCCCATCGCTTTTTTACCCTCACTCAAACGCTTTTTTCTCGGTCAGTTCTTTATGGATTTGCCAGAAATTACGCAAAAGTTAACAAAACTAAAACAACTGGTGGCTACATATCGTGCACTAAAATTGGCGAATTTCAAAATATCGCAAAATGTGACTTTCCTTCGTAAAACCAGTAAAATGACGATTCTGGAGATTTTCGTTTTCCGATAAACACCGTGGAGAAGGCTTGTATGATGGGGAACAGAGTTTAAACATGAGGTTCATTCATTCCTCAAACTCCTGCTAAAATCTGTATTGATTAACGACAGATTCAGTGCGTTGATTCCAGAAGGTGCAGATTTCTTAACTATAGAATATTCGATAATGATTTTGAAATTCCCCATTTCCAGCGCCAACAGAATCAGCTGGGCCCGTATTCATAAAAATATCCTAAGCTTAGGACAACCTAAGGCGCTTAGGACGTCCTATTTGGCCGTAGGATATCCTACGAGTATGACATCCTACGCCGTATGATAGGATTATTCATAAAACAGTTTAGGATATCATACTCGTAGGAAATCCTAAGCGCCTTTTATCAGCTGTTTGAGCCACCGCCACACGACATGTTTAGGAGGGAAATTCAAACCTGACTCATATTTTGTTGTTGGCACCGACCGGAAGCCCAAGTTTGAGTCTAGAAGTAGTCATTTCTGTTCTGTAACCGTAATTTAGCCGTTTTTTTAATAATACAGAGCAAACGGGTATGAAAGTAAAAAGCTAAGAACACTTGATTTTCAATGAAAACATGACTATTTAAATGTGTACTACTAATTTCAAGTTTATAATTATGTTTTCTAGCCGAGCTAGTGGCAGACAGGCAACCAAGAGTGTTTATCGCATGCAACGCACGCTAAAACCTAGGTCCTGAGCGGCCGTAGGTAGCTCGCGACCTACCTAAGGTTTTCGTCCTACGCCGTAGGATTTCCTAAGAGCGGCCATCCTAAGCAAAGTTTTATGAATTGTCCTACGGCCCGCGCGGCGTCCTAAACGGCCAGATTTAGGAAATCCTACGTCCTAAATTGTTTTATGAATACGGGCCCTGGAGTTATGCACTCGAAGGTTTCATTTAAAAACACTGAAAATTTGAGCTAATTCGATAAGAAACTGGCTGAGAAGAGAAGAAATCATTTCAGTGAGGGTCAAAAATCGGTGAGGTGGGGGCATTTTCTTGCCCAATAGTCACTACTTTTACAATACGCTCCATAATTCAAACCGGGCTATGCATACATACGGTATAGCTAAGTTTTTAAGCTAACTACCAGGTGCGCAATAATAGGAGGGGATCAGTACCGGTTTTTCGTTAAAAAGCCCATGGGCGTCTATTTGGTTTTGGCACTTTTCACAACTTCAATTCTAATTTAAATAAACGCCCAGACATACATGTAACAGAGGGGTCCGCCCCCCCCCCACTCGACTTAGGCCAGACCCCCCCCCCCGGATGGGACCCCCGAGACGATTTTTCCGACTCCCTCCGATTTTCTGGCAATTAATTTTTTGAGCAAATTTTTGCGATTTTTTGCAATTTCAGACACAAAAATTGCTAAAATCGCCAGTAAAACAGTACTTTTTAGCTGTATTTCAGCCAAAATTAGCGATTTTTGACGATTTTTAAGCGAAAAATTGCCATTTTTCGATTTTTGAGCGGTTTTTTAGTGCCCAACCCCCCTCCAAAAATTTGGGCTCAGACTTCGCGGCCGGCGCCAAACGCCCCCAACCCCCCTCCCCCTTCGGCTGTTACATGTACTGTATGCGCCCAGGGGCGGCTATTCGTAAAGTACTGTACATGGAATGGTACTGTATTTGGAATTGGCAACTGCTTTCTGGCTGAGCGCTGTCTGTGTGTGATTTGAATTTTTCCACTAATTTTTGGACAAAACTGATATTATCGTGCTTCTATACTGAAACTCATACTACTAGCGCCGATTTTTTACCTTTTAACCTATTTTTCTTCATATTTTTATCTTTTCCATTACAAAATGTTTTAACTATGAAAGGCGTTCCAAAATAAACGCTACTACTTGGGTGGCGTTTATACGGAAAAACCCGGTACCAATCAGCTTTAAGTTTTTAGGTGCGTTTGGGTCTAGTGTATCGGTAAAAATGATAAGAATGTGCAGTCGACCCTCTCCGGTCCTTGGTGCTGCCAGCCGAGCGAGCTGTTGACATATCGGTCGACCCTGAAGACGAGGTTGTTTCCGTCGAACGACTGCCAGAGTGCGCTGAGGGTGCATTGAGCGCTCTAGAAGCAATGCAGCAGACTCAATCTTTCCTACCGCTCTCCATCTCAGCAAACAACCTGCTCATCAAAGCGCAGCATCGCACGCTGCACGGCTGCCGCCACATCTTCGTACAAAAAGTCGTCCCCTCTCGACACGAAACCGGATCGCAGCTAAGACAGACATTTTTTAGACTCCTCCGCTCTAACCCGCGCACAACTCGGCCAAATTGACACAACCGTTTTTTAGCTAACCACTGTCTGAGTCAGTGGCCTATCCGGAGGTGTACGGTGGCTACTGCTGTATTTATAATAAAGATCATATACCCCTTATCCCCTGCTCAAAAATACAAGAACTAGTAGCAGCTGCAGTACTAACAAACTGGCTCATTTAATTTTTAGCTTAGAATCCGCTTAAAAGGCCTATTGGTAACTGAATTTGGCGTTTCCGCTGCTGACATTTAAGACAAATCGGTGTTTTTAGAGACCTTTTTGTCATTTTATGCTTGGTTTTAACTCCCAAACGCATAAAAGTATGCTTAGCTGCAAAAAATTTAGATTTCGACCTTATTATTTAAAAACTTTGAACTTTTTTGAAATTTTGGACCCGCTGTGCGTAACCCCCGGACCGAAACCTGGCAGCAAGCCCCCTACCCCATCCCGACTGGGACCTGTTACATAATAGGTACAGCACAGCCCCTTTCCGGCAGGGGTAGGAAGAAAAATCGACGAAAAATGATAAAAACCTATACATATACTAAATACAACTTTTTTACCCTCTCAGAATACTCCTACGTAATGAATTTCCGATAGGTAATTTTTCAAAATCCTATGTACGCTACGGATATGAACGGTCTACCCTTTTCGAAGAACATAACCCTATGTGTTCGCTTAAATAGACCGTTAACAGATACTTACAGTATATATAAAGTGTTGGTCCAAAACTCTAAACCGAAAAGGCGCCTATTCAATGAATAAATATGCTCAGGTTTTCATATCTAAAAACTGGTTTCGAGCATTTTGAGCATTTGTTTTTTAAAGCTTTACACTGTTGATAACGCCAGCCCAGTCTATACATCATTTGGCCATAAAATTGCGTGCAGACAGACCTGAGCTTTGCGGGTGGGCAGTTGTTTTCTGAGCCATCTCGCCTCAGTCTTCGAAAAACCCACTACCACCAGTACGCCAACGACTGAAAAAACCGGCCTCTTCTGAGACAGTTTTGAGCGATTACCGCCCAATCCTACACGTCTGCAGGTGCTGCATTTGGTCCGGGGTCTCGCACACCAACTCGCGCAAGTGACACACGCACTGACCTTGGTTCTTGCTCTCTATTTTGACGCCGGCAGCTAAAATACTAATTACTTCGCACTCCAAAGGTGGGTAGACAAAAATTTAAAGCGGCCTGGCCAATAGACGCCGAGAAAGTTTTGAAAATACACGTAGCTAGCCTTCTGAGGCGAAATTTTGTTTTTTCTACCTACTGTACGAAGTACTTGTAGGCTGTGAATCATTTACTCACCGATAGCCTTTCCTTCATTAGCACACGACCCCTCTTCCAAACACGGCAACGTTTGGCAATCAATAAAGGCCTTCTTATCCGGGTGGAGATTCTGACACAGACACCACTTAGAACAACTTCTGTTCTTAAAACTGTAGAGCTA
Source organism: Sabatieria punctata (assembly GCA_030248155.1). Taxonomy (NCBI): domain Eukaryota; kingdom Metazoa; phylum Nematoda; class Chromadorea; order Araeolaimida; family Comesomatidae; genus Sabatieria; species Sabatieria punctata. Next base: position 71,463 of record JASANB010001932.1, read on the forward strand.
AAATAGAGAGCTCATTGTTGCAACAGCTACTAACATCTGTCATCTGTTTTCCTAAGCTTAAAATAAAGGTTTAAAATTGACTGACCCTGAAAACGTCGCCATCTTCGAAAATCAACTGTCTGGCCGACTCAGTGGTTTGGAGACAGATTGAGCCGACCGGACTCACTGCACAGCTGACAGCGGCCAACCAGAGTAGCGCCACCGCAGCGGTCATTCTCGAGTGGTCAACCGGCAGTCTGCTGACTGGACGACGAGACGACCGGTGGCTGCAGGAGGACAGGTTGGTTGTAAAAGTCGGCTCGGCTCGCTTCTTGCCAGTTTCTAGCCAGCTGGGCCGCTTAGAGCGCCATCTATCGCGCGCGTCTGGCATCTGTCAGTGGATGGAAAAGCGATTAAGGGCAGGATAAATAGTAATGAAGATAATAATAATGCCAGACAGCGCACACCAGCACCAGGTTGACTCGGACGCCCGGTTGATTATTGACGCGGCTGCTGGCAAGACGTTGTTTTTGTTGGGAGCACAGGTGAGCGGCGGAGATGGTCAGAAATTTAACGGTCGAAACCAGCAGCAGACGGCGGTGGCCGGTGCCCGAAATAAAATGTCGCACCAGGTTCTCCAAATAAGGCAGACAAGCCTGCAAATATTGGCACGCCACGACCTCGCACTGACCAAATATGGGGTCAGATTACTACTACACCGGATTAAATTACTGTTTGTGTAATGGACACTTTGTAGTTTGCCGGTTTAGCCTTTTCTATGTCATCGTCTCCTCTTATTCAATCCATATTCAGAAGCTAATATGCTGCTTCTACCGAGTTTCGGTTTGAAATCATCACGTGACACTACCAGTCTCAGAGGCATACTACCGTTTCGCTTCAAATTATATGGCTTTTGTGGGCTTTGGGCAATACGGACTACAGAGGAGCATCTAGCATTTTGTAGAAGTGGATTGCTGCTAGAGATGTGCACGGGCACCTTTTTTCCGGCCCGGCCCGGCCCGGCGGGCCGATCAGGTGAGGCATGCCCGGCCCGCCATGCCCGGCGGGCATCAAAATCTGGCCCGGCCCGGCCCGGGGGGCCTGAAAATGGTGCCCGGCCCGGCCCGGCCCGCCCAAAATCCGGCCCGGCCCTGTCCGGCCCGTTAATTTTGCTTTGTCTTACTAAATTTTCGGAAATTTCGCATGAATTTTCAGATTAAAAGCTAAATTTCTGTTAAGCTTTGGAAATGGGCATTTTAAAAGAGCGAATTTTAAATTTATGCCTTCTTTTAATTAGAGTGCGAACTGGTATTGGGTTGTTTTCCAGGAATTGATATTGGGGTTTTTTGTTGGGGTATATATTGTTTATTGGGGTCATTGATGTCATGTCATACACAATGTACATTACATATCCAGGGCAGTGGTTGACACCCTTTTTAAAGCCAGACGCAGAAGCTCAACCCTATAAATTAAAGTGTGCACTTGAATCTAAGCTTGAGCTCCAAATTGAGGCTTAAAATTAAGTTCGTCGGCAGGTGGGGTAAAGGCTTGTGTACGAACGGCACCAAGGCTGAAATTACTGTTAAAATAATTCTGCATATGGTGAATTCATTTGGGGTAATGCTAAGCTAATCAAGGTGTTCTTTTTTGTATTCTGGTGTTCTTTATATATGCCCGACGGGCATCAAAATCGGGCCCGGCCCGGCCCGGGGGGCCTGAAAATGGTGCCCGGCCCGGCCCGGCCCGTCCAAAATCGTTGACGGGCATGCCCGGCCCGGCCCACGGGCCGGGCCGGGCGCGGGCCGGGCCGGGCATGCCCGGCCCGTGCACATCTCTAATTGCTGCTCAACAATGGAGAGAAAAATATAAAAAATGAGCCATAATAAACAATAATTACTATGTTTTACCTTTTCCGTCACACTTAGGCGCCACCGGGATGGTCTGCCAGTCCAGTGAATTAGCCTGAGAATTAACAGATTTCCATTTTTGGATGTCCAATAGCCAGTAAGCGAACAGTTGGCGCTCTACAGTAGGTGGATGATACAGTGTACAGTATACAGTAGATAGCCAAGAAAAGCCAACTTTTTCATTCAATTTCATCATAATCTCCTGAAGTTTGTGTGCCAGATCCTGGAATAGCTCGGAATCTTTCTCGGAAAATCCAGCATCCTTCTGGAAACAAAAATTATTACCTTTTATAAAACATACTGTACCTAAAATCGTTAAACTTGCGCGAATATCGGCGTTTGGAAGTTGTCTTTTGAGTGAAAGTGCCTCAGAGCGTGAGAATCCAACGAATAAGTAAATGCCGCGGGCTACAAACTTCAATTTGAATCTTACATCATTGCACAAAACGGCTACCGTTTTGAAGTAGTGACTTAGCTTCGAGTGAATATTGACAAATAAGCTCGCCGTTAAAGCATAAACAAATGCCGGTGTCATCTGAGTGCAGCGCTTCAAGGTGCTCTAAAATGATGGCCACATTAGACAACTATTGAGCAGAGAAGAATTAAAATTGTCATTAAGCGACACTAACCACAGTGGCGTATCCAGGGGGTGTAGGTAGGGTGGGTATACCCCCTTTGCGGTGGCGGTAGGAAGAGAAAGTCTGTCAAAAATAAGCGAAACTAATGAATTATGTACCAAAACTGTCTATTTTTTGCTCAGAATGCCTTTTAAATGCGTTTTTAAAGGCTAAATTTTCAAAATTTTCTCGCCCAGGTCGGGCAGAAGCCCAACCAGGCAACTATATACTGCTAAAATTTGTAATTTCTGTTAATTTTAAGCCTGTGTTGTGTTTTAAACGCGTTTTTGAGGGCAAATTTTGCTAAATTTTCTTACCCTGCTTTTGCTATTATTTTGCTAAAAATTCAGGCACTTACAAAATTTTACACCCCCTTTTCCGAAATCTTGGATACGCCACTGAGTAACCATCGTGGTTTACTTCATCAGAGCCCTTAGAAGAGTTCAAAGTGGGCATGTAGCAGGAAGTTCGCCCCCACCCGGCTTAGGCCAGCAGCCCAACAAACCCCCTTGAGACGATTTTCTGGCAAATAAATTTATCAAGAAATTTCTGCGTTTTTTAGAATTTCAGACATGTAAAACAGCACTTTTTAGATGCATTTCAGCCCAAATTAACGCTTTTTGCGATTTTAGTACCCTAACTCCTCCAACAGAATTTGACTTCAGACCCCCTCTCCTTGTAGGATTTCCTGTTAGAGAGGTGGGTGGTGAAAGGTCTGAATCAGGCGCGCTGGATTGATGTCTAGGAAGGTTGAACCCCTAATACCTTGGGCTATGTGACCCAGAGGTAAACGGTTTGGGTACCTAAACTCTGATTTGCATGTGTCTGGCAGGTGAAAGGTGGAGCCAAGCAATGGAGGGGATGGCAAATGACATCTCCCTTTCGGTCGAGTGCCAGGTTGGGATCCTTGCAGAGGCACCAGAGAGAGCAGCGTTTGTGTTTGTCGGTGTAGCTCTGCAATAGGAAAGGCAACCGACTGGAGTAATAAATTAGGGCCGACATTACCCTGAATATATCTCCTTCATCAAATGTCACGGGCCGGCCTCTGGCGTCCGATTGGCTGCAGTAGGCGGCCACTCGAGCAACCCAGCTCACCACCAGCCACTGCCACATCGCTCATTTTGACTATTCGAGGCCATAGACCCTGTGAACCCGGCGGCGGCCCCACTGGCTGACAGATGCAGAACTTATCAGCCGTTGTTTAGGGCGCTCTCCCCTCATTCATTAGACGCACAGCTGACTGCTGGACCCGTCAAAACATTTCACAGCGCGCTCGCTAGCGCATTTCTTTGTGCCGGCCGAACTGGCTTTCTTTGCACCAAAATCAGTCATAAAGGCGCATTCGCAGACACCACTGACTTCAATCGTTCGCAGGTTTATATTTAAATGCGCCGCATGCCTTTTTCACCTCCACGCCAGAGACTACACGGCAAACCCATCAGCATCAGTGTTCCATTCTAACTTTAAACCTTGCTTTCGGCTTTACGTGCGGATATACTAAGGGGGCATCAGACTCTCTCTGGCCTTCCTTCCTCGGGCCAAGCACTCTATGTACCCCCTCAGGAATTATTTTGAAGAATTTTGTAGCAAATGTCGCAAAAATGCTGCTAGATGTAAATGAACTAAAACTTGCTTATCAGCCAAAAACAGGACCTATATTTTGGCCAACACTCCCTCAGTCATCGCGGCGATTTGGCTTTGAAGTCTTTGGAAGAGTGGAACGCCGCTGCAGCTAAAGGTTTTCCTCATAAAACCGAATACCATACACTACAGTTGGTGTGCAGTTACTGTGTGGAGTTCGTCTAATAATATGCGCATTTATGCAAATAAGCATATACAGGGTCTGTCAAAAAAAACAACCCCGCAGATTTTTACTGTAGCAACGGCAAATCTCAACCGATTTGAATATAAGATTAGATAATATAAGTGGGTAGAGTATGAAGCACAAATCTTATGCCATTTAAGGCCAAAGTCTAAGAGCTACTTTGCACACAGTAGTTCAATCACTCCAACCAGAGCATCTACGTTTGGGTACCATGCCTGAACGTTCTTTGCAGTCAAATTTCTTGGCGAATGGCGGAAAGTCTCTCAAAGCTCCTGTCACCCTCCACCTATTAGGACTATGGGGGTCAAGCAAAACTTGCACTGTTGGGTTATTGGCGTCATCTGTGCAGAAATAATGCGCAAATCCCAAAAAGAAAATCTGATCCATATTATAATCTGACCATGCACCAGGCAAACGGGGTTCTGGACCATGAATTTTTTCATAAGATTTATAGGCATTGTATGAGGCGGCCAGTCCTAAAAGTTTTTGTCTGAGAGGTCGTTTTCCTAAAAACAAAGAACAGTACCTCCGTTATCGGCTATGTTCTCAGATAAAGTGCTTTCGCCATCAACACATAGCTCATACTTTGGGTAGCAGAAAGAATCGAACTGTTCAGTAAGACACTCGCTCATGTTTTTGAATCCTCTGTAACTGTGTCTCGTAATCCAAGTCCTCAACTGACCTAAAGTCTGTAATTAAGTTCGACAAACAACACAATGACTAATAAAACCAACTCACCATGATTCATCAGTCAAAAGGACAAACTACATCTCAATAATCCAAGCCAACCTCATCTCATACCCACCCAACCAATAAATTGAACCAAAATTCATTTGCAAAAGATACCTATTAAAGAAGCAAGCCATAAATCTAAAATATCAACCAACCCGCATACCTACAGCACAGCAAAACTAAAAGGCTACTACAGCAAAACCGAAAAACTACCCACAAACTCTGCTACCGTTGTCAAGTAAATTAAAATTAAAATTAAATTAAATTCGAAAATAATTTACTTCCGAAGAGTAAATAAAGTGGCAAGTAAATTAAAATAAAATTAAATCTCTGACGAAAATGGCGAAGCAAGTAAAAAGTAAATTAAATTAGATCGAAAAGCCTGAAAAATTTACTTTCAATTTACTTCTAATTTACTTGTAATTTGCTTCATTGACTATTCGATCTGTGGTAGTCTTGGCTCTCGCATGCAACTTTCGTGTGATCCTGTGCCTTTTTTCTGTCTGTCTATTTAACCACAGCCTGTACACATGCTCTCACTGTTGAGAATGGAAACCCAGCTGCAATGCAGCAGATCACTCAACACAATTTTCTCTCAAATCTTAATCTTAATACGTATAGAATGTGAAGCTACAGCTTTCGCGAAAACATCACATACATCACAGGCAAGAATGATCACAGGTCATCTGCCGAAGGGGAGGGGGTTGGGGGTCTAGCGCCGGCCGTGGGATCTAAGCCCAAATTTTGGGAGGAGTTGGGCACTAAAAACCCTCAAAAATCGAAAAAATCGTTTTTTTTCGGCTAAAAACCGTCAAAAATCGCTAATTTGGGCTGAAATACAGCTAAAAAGTGCTGTTTTGCAGGCTATTTTGGCTATTTTTGTGTCTGAAATTGTAAAAAAAACCCAAAAATTTGCTCAACAAATTACTTGCCAGAAAATTGGAGGGGAGTCGGGAAAATCGTCTCGGGGGTCCCCGTCCGGGGGGTCTGACCTAGGTCGGGTGGGGGCAGGCCCCCCAGACCCCCTGATACATGTACATGTATGCACTGATGCATGAAAACTCTTTTGCTTCATCAAATCCCGGTCTGTCCTAAGTTACAGTGTTAGCCAAAGCTTTACATCTGTTGCTTTGCTCCTAGAAAAATAATTATAATACATTTCTGAACAACTGATTTTACCAAAAACATGAAGCTTAACAAAAGGAAGGAGTTAGATGCATAGTGCCATCAGTTTACTAGAAATCCATACTCAGATATTTGGTGATTTTGTGGTATCTTCGGCATTTTTTTGCATAGAAAAGTAAATTAGAATTTAATTAGAAGTTGAAAGTAAATTAAAATCAAATTAAATTGTTGGTAAATCCTTCAAAGTAAATTAAAAAGTAAGTAAATTATTTTGTGGCGGTGCAAGTAAATTAAAAAGTAAGTAAATTACTAAACTAATTTACTTGACAACGGTAAACTCTGCCAACCAAAAGCAAAGCACGATTCACAATCACCACCAGAAGCTACAAACCCAAACCAATCTACAATGCCATTCAGACATGGGCAAAGGGGGCTGAGGGGTTGACTCCCCTCATGCTCTGACTTACCCCTTCAGGCCGCCGCTACCCCCTCAGGATTTAAAAAATTTACCACCCACTCTGCCAAAATGTTAGCCCGTGTCTGATGCCATCACGGCCATTCACACAGCATCAGCCAAGTAGCACATGCTACTAAGTGACCCATACCAAAAGGCTGGCTAAACCAACCTTGTAATAAACTACCTTGCGTACTTTCAAAGCAGTGAACTATTCCAACAGATATACAATGTATGTATGCAAGAAAAGAAGTCTACCTTAAACAGTCAGGCACTTAACGCCGTTTATGGTACCGACACCATATAAGGTGCCGGTACCATATATGGTACCGGTACCGAGGGTAGTGGTACCACATATGGTACCGGCACCATATATGGTACCGGTACCATATATGGTGCCCCCACGTTCGGCGACTGTGGTGGTACCATATATGGTACCCGGTACCATATATGGTACCGTCACCATATATGGTACCGGCACCATATATGGTACCCCTACCCATGGCCATGGGTGCCGGTACCATATATGGTACCACTACCATGTATGGTACGAAATCTGAACGGAGTGGTACCATATATGGTACCGGTACCGGAAAAACGCGAAGGTGGGGGTACCATATATGGTGCCGGTACCATATATGGTACCGGCACCTTATATGGTACCGTCACTATATGGTACCGGCACCATATATGGTACCACCACAGACCTCGAACGTGGGGGTACCATATATGGTGCCGGTACCATATATGGTACCGGTACATATGGTACCGGCACCTTATATGGTACCGGCCAGACATGGGCTAGCATTTCGGCTGAGGGGGGGGTAGAATTTTCAATTTCTGAGGGGGGGCTGAGGGGGGGTAGGAGCTCCTGAGGGGGGCTGAGGGGGTGGTAAGCCAAAGTCCGATTTTTTGCTAAAATCAAGGTTTTTTGGCTTGTTTTTCATTAAAATAAGCTAAAATAAGCTATTCTGAGCTCATTTACACCTAATCCAGGCATATTTTTATCATAATTTTCTATACAAACTTCTTCCAAAAAATTCCTGAGGGGGGGTAGCGGCCGGCTGAGGGGGGTAGGTCAGAGCCTGAGGGGGGGCCAACCACCACTCAGCCCCCCCTTTGCCCATGTCTGGTACCGGCACCTTATATGGTACCACCACAGGCCCCGAAGGTGGGGGTACCATATATGGTACCACTACCTACGGTACCGGTACCATATATGGTACCGGCACCTTATATGGTGTCGGTACCATAAACAGCGTTAAGTGCCTGACTGTTAAACCTACAGTACAAACTGCCTAAAAAGAAACAAACCATATGCGTCGAATTGGCTCCCAGAAACATCGAATCCATGCACCAGCTCGTGACCGATTATCGACCCAAGCGTACCGAAATTAAAGGCCATGGGAAAGTCTGTGTGGAACAGAGGGGCATTCAGAATTCCAGCCGGAATGGTAATGGAGTTGTACCAAGGTTGATACCAAGCATTCACAACAGTAGGTGGGTCTGCAAAGTTTTCACGATTGGTTGGCTCCAGGAATTTATGCCAATCGAACCATGCACTGAACCTGCCGGCCTTAATCAGCACATCAGACAAATCATCAGAGGGCAATACATTTAGTCGTTCTTTGGGGTGTTTGGAATCCAACAGATCATTGTCCATTATCCATTCTGGGTAAGCAATGTTCTTGACCAGGTTAGAGATTTTTTCTTGCGCCTCATACTTGGTCTGTTTGTCCATCCACGACAGATGTTTGATAAGCTTCTCAAAACTATCCTGCACATGTTGAGCCATCAGATCAAGTTTGCGTTTGGATGTCGATGCAGATTTCTGGAACGTATAGTCCACATACACGCGCCCGGCAGCAAACGGCAATAGATCAGTGATCAGACCGGCACATATACCAGCTCTTCCAGTGTTGGTGAAGGTAACCTGGGCTTTAAACTGTCTAAACTGCTCCATTTCTTTCGTGTGTCTGTGCACATGAGCAAAGGCTGGGATTACTGCGCTGGCCTTTTCAATGAACCGATATATCAGGTAGTTCTGGGCATGCAGTGCTCCAGTGCCAGGCCGAACGGGCAGACTAGCCAATGCTTCAACATAACTGGCTTGTAATACAGCAAATTGCCTATCTAGCGCCTTCTTCGGATCAAAGTTATTTCCAGCCAGAGCAGTCAGGTAAGTTTCCCATTCCACATGAGGCCAGGTTGCTTCGGCAGAGTTGACATCGTTTAAGAGGAAAGATTTTGAGAAGTTAGCTCGTGAGCCTAGTCCTCGATCTCCAGCCAGAGCCATGTGTTCATCCATCATCATCATAATCATCACATCGTTTTCCAGTCTGTTTTGTTCCAACTTCACACCCCATTGGTGGGCAAGTGCTTGCGCAACGGAAAGTATGGTGTATTGTGCAGATGACACCGCGTCTTTCCGAAGTGGAGACTGATATAGAGCAAGAGGTATAATAGTTTTTCCTTGGTCAATGCAAATCACTTTTCCTTGGTCAGGGTCTTTCCAGTTCTCTATGGGAGCAGAAGATAGGACATTTGGCACTGCAATAGAATTCAGAGTTCCCATTAGCTTGTATGGTTCATGCTTGGAGGTGCTGTTTTGGAAAATCAACGGCCACCCTCCCATTGAATTTACGATCTCCAGCAGCTTGCTCATGTTGATCGGGGAAGAACTGGCATTCATGCACTTGTCAAAAACCATACGAGCTTGTTTCAAGGTGCGCGGACTGTCAGCAGTGACCTATATTTATGGTAGATACATTGTAGGCCAAGATACCGGTTTTCGCGTTTTTAAACTTGAAAACAAAATAGCGCATCCAGTTTTTAGACTGATTCACATACATACTTGGTAGGTTTCGATCGAATGCACAATGTCCACTTCAACCTTCTGCTGCATTTCCTCGATGGTACTGGGCCTCTTAGACTTGTGAAATTTTCCACAAGCAAACTGGAAGAAATCGGTGCAGGGAGCCATGTTGGCATCAACCGCTCCATCCAAGTACTCGGCCACCTGTCGCCAGCCACTGCTGTTGCTTACTTCTGGATTTTGGTCTTCTCTAAAATCTTGAACCTCAGCCAGAGAATTTTCCAGAAGATTTTTTAGAAATTGAAGGACCGATCTTTCTGTTTAGTAAACAAATATGTGCCGCATGGTGGATAATGATTAATGAGCGTCCCATTTATTAAGGTTATATGTATTTTTATACTGTTCTAAACTCTGCACAAAAATAAGCGACCTGGCAGTTTTTTGTGAATAATTGTTTATGGAGTCATGACCAAAGTTGTATACAAGATCTAGCTCCGGTCTGGGGTAAATCATAATGTGCGCTACGTATGCTCCCAATAAGTAGGTATGGGCGACCATTTTTAATAATTCGCGCTACGACAACGAAAATATGCTAAAAGGGCCGATAGCATGACCGCACAGGACAATTCAGGCAAAAAACCGCATTCGATTTCATTAAAAATTAGAAAAATGCGATTTAATGACAGCCGCCTGCGAAGGACTTTTCTATGGCGCACTTGGTACCATTTTTATTATGGGCAATATATTTGAATAACTCGCGCTACAAGAAAAAGTTTATGCTAAAACGGCGATAGCATGACTGGATGCGATAAATTACGCAAAAAGCCGCACTTGATTTCATGAAGAATTAGAGAAATTCGTGTTAAAAAGTTTTTGTGTGAGCCGCGCAGTTTAGTAATTAGCATATGGTCGCATGTTTGAACTGGGACTGATTTTCTGTGGCGCGATTTACGAAGATGCAACCCACTTGATTGTTTAAAATCTACTATAAGGCCGTGAATATCCGTAACACAGCTAAATTAATGCGAAAAAGTATGATTGCAAGCGTTGCACAAAATAAAATACTGAAATGGGAAAAATTTAGGGTTACAGAAACTTCAACACCGTTTGTGGGGTTAACGACAAACAGCAGAGAGCCAATTCTTGTATCATTCGAAAGCCTGAAGTCTACTGTACTCAGAACCGATTGAAACCTTTTCGCCAAATCCATCGTTTTATCACAACAATCAGGAACACGAAAAAAATCCCCGAAAAAGCCGATTTTCAGTAGTTAAGAAAGAATCCAATTTGTGGGGACCGCGTCAAACTGCGTTAAGAAAAAGAGTGGTGCTATATAGGTAACAAGTTACGCTGATTTCAAATCCGATTGAAACCAATTTAAATAAACTCTTCTTTCAACAGAAAATGGACGTTGAAAAACGACGAATTCAGTTTTTGAGAAAAAAATGCCCTTTAACGGCTGAATTATGGTTCAAAATGCATCTTATTCGATAGCGCGTACTCTGTTTCATATATGTACATCACTTCCTACCATCAATAATCGAACATAAAAAAGAATTTGCGTTTGAAGTTGCGAAAACCGTTTTTGGACCATATTTTGCCCGTATTTTGTATTTTCTAACCGGCGCAGCCGGACGAAGCGTGCCCATCCCTACAATAAGGGGTGGTGCAACTCAAAGAACAATGGGTATGCACTAAAAACAGAAATTTTTCAAATTTTCATGTCAGAAGTAGCGGTGCTGTAATTGTAGACGTTCTTGAACACTAAAAATCGATTCTGGATGCTTACACTGGATTCTGGATTCTGGATTGTATTGGACTGAAGCCGGATTATGGTATCAGATCAGGGTGAGGTTCTCAGGGTCAGGAAATAAGTATCAGGAGGATCGATTTCGGCGGTCATGAATACCCCATCCAGAAAGTTTCAGCAAAATCCATCGGTCTGCCTATGTTTCCCCCTTTATTTGAAAATTTTAAAAAAACGCCATTTTCTCAATTTTTGAAAACTTTGAACGGCCTGGAACGGTTAGATGTGACGTCACAAAAGCATCATTGAACTCCCCAAAGACTCTGATTTTTATCGCAATTAAACAAAAAACTCATTTTCTGCAGCGTAAATTAGTGTTCAGAGTAATTGTAGCGCAGATTAAGATTTACCCCACACTGGAGCTCGACCTTGTCTACAACTTTCGTCATGACATGAGGCGAAAGTCAGTCCGGCGCATCCATAAAGTTATTCACAAAAAACCGCCAGGTCGCTTATTTTTTGACAGACCTTACTATGTGCGTGTGGTGAATTTTAAATACGATTAGAATTTAGCAAAAAGGAAGAAGACTAACCCTAAGGAAAGAGAACGATTGTGGTGGTGGTGATGGTGATCGTGCCACCATTGCCATTTGTAAGGTAGAAAGAAGATCACCATGAAGGCGATCAAGGCCAACGTCACCAGGACACTCAAAACGATAATCAGAATGATTATGGTCCTTCGATATCGGGCGGCCGTTTCTCGCAGTTGCAAGAGCACCTCTGTGTCTGGAGTGTCCATGACGGTTGTTGAGAAAGTCGTACAAAATTTAATAGACACGAAAACCGCGCCAGAGAATGAACTTTAAGAAACCTGTTTGAGTTAAAACCAGTTGGCCATTTATCACATCTTTGTCTGCATTCTATTATAAAATGCTCTTAAACAGTAACCAGTGGGAATAACAAAATGTTTGATTACATACTACATACGTTAAAAATAGGAACTTCTATTGTAGAAGAGTCAGTGAAGCGCACAATGCAAATCTTGGGTGATCGAAGCCTACAAATTCAGTTGTTGGTTCACAAAATTTTAACTCTTCAAGACAAAATTTAAGGAGGTTTTACAGCAAAAACTACTGGATGCAGTGCGATTCTTCTCGTTTTTAAATATCCCTCCCGGCATTTCGGAAATATTGGCGGAAACGCATGGTATGCATCCCGGCCGGCCGCATAGTGTACAATTATTGCTCGTTTATTATATTTTCGGTTCTATAGCATCATCTACACAAGTCTGACTGACCACTGTTTACAGCGAAAATTGCTTAATAATACTTCAACCGGATACAACAGCTTAGCTGGAATGCAGAATTTCATTTTGATCAAATCACCCGTTTGTCACTGCTTATTTAGAGGTAGCCTAATCACGAGCCGCAACCTACATACTGTAGAACTGGAATGTGCTACATAAACAGAGATTACAATTAGTACGTACAGTAAATGGTTTAGTTAAAGCGCAATTTTCTATAAAAACAAAGGGCGTTCTGTCTGACAGATAACAGCCCTACTCTCCTTTGACATGGATAGCAAGAGGCTTTCCTTTGGGATCATCGAAACGCTCCATTGTCTGCAGACTGGAGATCATGCCAATGGCAAAGAACAGAATGGACAGCAACAACGCCCCAACTATGATCCCCATCCACATGGCAGCCGAGAAGACCGGTGTACAGTCATCCACATTTTCCTCGGTGAAGCGGTTCGGTACCACCTTGCTACCTTTTACTGGAAATGGCTGCACCTAGAATCAGACATGGATTCGTGATAAACAGACCACTAATCAATTGCGCCCAGACAATACATACAATGTACACTTGGTAGGCCGAGAGGTTTACCGACCTACCAACTTAGACCCTCTACCACGCCTAGCGATCGACAAGAATTCCGGTTCCAGCCGAAATTAGCGGTTGCGGTTCAAAAAGGGGTGCCGGAACCAGAACTTTCTGCTTTTTTATTGTTTCAGAATAGTCTAAACATACATGGGCCGGAAAAATCCGGAGGGGGGGTGGGGGGGTTGAGACCTCGGGGGGGGGGGGTCCCCCCCGAAAAAAGGCCAAAAAACGCCTATTTTGCCTTAGATAAGCGAAAATTTCCTCCCTCCGGGAGGGGGGGGGTGGGTGGGGGAGGGGGGTATGGCCGGCCGAGGGGGAGGGGTATACCCCCCGGCCCTTGTATGAGTCTAAAGTACATTTCAAAATAGAGCAAATTCTGCGTTTTTTGCGAATAACTCCTTATGGCTGCGTTGGATCGTTTTTTGTCTCATAACCAAAGTTGTAGAGGGGATCGAGCTCTGTACAATAGTGCAACGTAATCTGCGCAACGCTCCCTTGTAACGCTAATTTGCGCAACGGAAAAAATCACCTTTTTCTGTAGCTGGGCTGAATGCGATTTTTTCAGTGAATCTGAATCTACAGACCATGAGGATTCCGAAAATGTACTTATATTTGCCGTAGGTCCAACGGTTCCAAAGTTATAGACCCCTAAATTTTACCAAAAATGCGAAAAATGGCCAATTTTGGCGATTTTCACTTTTCTGGGGGCGGGATTGAAATAACTCGGGACCAACTCAACCGATTTGGCTGAAATTCACATATTGTATATGGTGTAAAATTTAGTTTTACATCGATTGAGACACATAAGAACCCTGAAAAATTGACCCTGATACCGTAATCCCGGTTTTTCCAAGATTTGGTCATTTGATTTTTTCTCTGCTAGTATGTAGTAGTTTAAGCCCTCCATTGTGGTTAAACATGTACTTTTAAGTGTTTTGAATCGTTCTCAGGCCTTTCTGAAGCCATTCTGGTACTGTAGTATATGGTCCTGGCACGAAAATAACTTTTTATCAATTTAAATTGTTCCTGCGCCAAAGAAATGCCCTATAGAGTAGGCACTAAGGGTTTTCATGGTCAGGGAATCCATTGCTGATATAACTATAATCACTGGGATACTGTATTTTGAGGTCCCAACACGAAAATTGTTATTTTGCGTTTATGCAGGCCTGGTGCCCGGAAACGCTTTATAGAGTAGATAATAAAGGTTTTCAGGGGTGGGGAATCTATTTCTGACGTAACCATCATCGCTGGGTTACTGTATTTTGAGGTCCCGACGAGAAAATTGTTATTTTTTGCTATTTGGTGTTCCTGTTGCAGGGGAAAGCTGGATAAAGTAGGTAATCAAACTTATGAGTTTGTACATTCGTTCCAGGACCACAATATACAGTAATCCAGTAACATTCGCTATGCCCTGAATGATTTCGCTGATGCTGAAAACATTTCAGTCTTGTCAATTCATTGTTTTCCTGCAACAGAAACATTCAAATAGCAAAAAATAACAATTTTCTCGTCAGGACCTCAAAATACAGTAACCCTGCGATGATGGTTATGTCATAAATAGATTCCCCACCCCTGAAAACCTTTATTATCTACTCTATAAAGCGTTTCCTGGCACCAGGCCTGCATAAACGCAAAAGAACAATTTTCGTGTTGGGACCTCAAAATACAGTAACCCAGTGATTATAGTTATATCAGCAATGGATTCCCTGACCATGAAAACCCTTAGTGCCTACTCTATAGGGCATTTCTTTGGTGCTGGAACAATGTAAATTGATTAAAAGTTATTTTCGTGCCAGGACCACATACTACAGTACCCGAATGGCTTCAGAAAGGCCTGAGATCGATTCAAAACACTTAAAAGTACATTTTTAACCACAGTGGAGGGCTTAAACTACTAACACTAGCAGAGAAAAAATCAAATGACCTAATCTTGGAAAAACCGGGATTACGGTATCAGGGTAAATTTTTCAGGGTTCTTATGTGTCTCAATCGATGTAAAACTAAATTTTCAGCCAAATCGGTTGAGTTGGTCCCGAGTTATTTTAATCCCGCCCCCAGAAAAGTGAAAATCGCCAAAATTGGCCATTTTTCGCATTTTTGGTGTAATTTAGGGGTCTATAACTTTGGAACCGTTGGACCTACGGCAAATATAAGTACATTTTCGGAATCCTCATGGTCTGTAGATTCAGATTCACTGAAAAAATCGCATTCAGCCCAGCTACAGAAAAAGCTGATTTTTTTCCGTTGCGCAAATTAGCCTTACAAGGGAGGTTGCGCAGATTAGGTTACACTATTGTACAGAGCTCGATCCCCTCTACAACTTTGGTTATGAGACAAAAAACGATCCGACGCAGCCATAAGGAGTTATTCGCAAAAAACACAGAATTTGCTCTATTTTGAAATGTACCTTAGTGCATCGGTCTGCTAAAAAATCTGCTAAACGTAGTGCCATTCCACAATACATGTAACAGGTCATCCGCCGAATAAGGAGGGTGTTGGGCTCAGGCGCCGGCTGCGGGTTAGGGGTCTGAGCCCAAATTGAAGGGGAGGGGTTGGGTGGGTACCAAAAATGCTATAAAATCGCTAATTTGGGTGCAAACACAGATAAAAAGTGCTGTTTTACAGGCGATTTTAGCAATTTTTGTGTCTGAGATTCTAAGAAATCGCAAAAATTTGCTCAAAAATTACTTGCCAGAAAAAGTTCAGGGGCGAGGGAGTCAGGTGGGGCGACCCCTGGTCCCTCCTCAGTTCCATCAAGAATACACAAGCTATTGAATAGCAAAAATGTGCCACTCAGCGGCCGGCCGAGTGTCTACGCGCTGCACCATAGTTGCCGGAGGGGTCGGGAAATTCGCGACCCCTCTGGAAATTGCGCATGCGCTTTATTCCAGTGCAACCTGATTTCTCAGCAATGAGCAAGCACGACGTTCACAAAATTTTTAGCGATTTTCTGTAGCGGCAAATCATTCCATATTTCGTCTATGATCTTCAATTATCACGGTAACTAAGTGCCCACTTGCAAGGCAAGTTTGCAGGACATCTTTGAAATGAAATCCATCAGGCTTTTTTGCATTTGTGAGATTTTTCATTTTAAACGCAGCACAGGTTGGCCATGTACACGTGCCACATTTTGTAATTGTAATTGAAATTTAACTTCCCAAGCACACTAAAGAAAAGTACACCACCACAACAGAAAATGAAAAAACAAATTAGCAAGTGCAAGGAAGAAGGATTGAATTAAGCCAAATGACTATTTTAGAACTCAACCCTATGTATCTGTTAGTAAAAAGCGAAAGGTCGATGAGACTGACTGCCTGTTGAAAATGACATGCTTGCATATGCCAGATTTTTTAACTTTCTTTCCCTTTATCATGTCGCGGTAGACTTAAGGAATCGACGGCAGACATGGGCAAAGGGGGGCTGAGGGGGGTTGGCCCCCCATCAGGCTCTGATCTACCCCCATCAGCCGGCCGCTACCCCCCATCAGGAATTTTTGGGAAGAATTTTGTATAGAAAATTATAATAAAAATATGCCTGGAATAGGCGTAAATGAGTTCAGAATAGCTAATTTTAACTTATATTAATGAAAAATAAGCCAAAAACCTTAATTTTCGCCAAAAATCGGACTTTTTGGCTTACCACCCCCTCAGCCCCCCATCTGGCGCTCCTACCCCCCCCCCCCCCTCAGCCCCCCCCCTCAGGAATTGAAAATTCTACCCCCCATCAGGCGAAATGCTAGCCCATGTCTGATCGACGGGGACCGAAAAAACCCAAAGACAGAATTAATCGCCTGCTCAGAAATCAGATTGCGCTGCAATAAAGGGCATGCGCAATTACCGGAGGGGTCGGGAAATGCTTTCTATTCTTTTATGTATTCATGGCTCCATGTACATACACTGCATGCATTGCACTAGAAACAATTAAAATGTCACCTTAAAACTGTGTTTTCAGCAATATAGGGTTCGTGCGGCTTTCATATAACAAAATTCCCTGACCTTTCATTCATACTTGGGCCGGGGGGGTCCGGGGGGTTGCCCACCCCCAACTTGGGCTCGACCCCCCAAACGAACCCACCCACCCACCTGAAGCCGACTTTTGTTCCTGACCCCACCCACCAAAATCGCCGCGACCCCCCCCCAAACCGGGAGGCCCACCCCCAAATTTTCGGATTTTGACTACCCCCAACCTATTTTTTCGGCCCATGTATGCTTTCATTGACTTTTCCATGATCAAAGTCAAAATTCCACCAACCAGAGTGAGGCAACTGAGAAAATGTGAGAAAATTTTAAAAAATTGGCTTTGTTAAATCCATTTAAACGGTATTCAGAGGGTAAATTTCCGGTTTAAGTAGTAGTATTTAAAGTCAGAAGACCGATTTTCAAAAAGGTGGTGTGTAAAGTTCTGACAGGACCATTTGTTGGTGAGATGTTGCCACTGCTATCAAATTTTTCCCTGACCAGACACCAAATTCCCTGACTTTTCCCGGATTCCCTGACTTTCTTAAACTCCCTGACTTTTCCATGACCCCCTGACTTTCCAGGTCCCGCACAAACCCTGCAATAATCGTTCTTAAAGCACTAGTTATAAAAGTAATTAACAAAAGTATTGTTTAATGTTAATTAAATAATTGCACCTCGTGTTTATACAGTAGTTCTGATGGCATTTCACAAATTTTACCTTCAAATATTCAGCAGCATGTTTCTTTTTGAAAGGTCACCATCTGAACTTTTAAAGAGAGTATATATTTTTGCACTAAGTTAATTAAATAAATTAGCAGCAATCATTTTTCGGGGCAAACATTTCCTGGTTTAGCTAAAATAGTAATATTTTATGCCATTTAATCCCAGTTAAATTAGTTCCATTCCAACTTATACAAAATACACTAAAGTTCTCTACTGCAACATACGGTGTGAACTTTTCGATGCTTGCCTGCAATTCAAACTTTTTATACCAACTTGGAAAACGTTCTGGACCCTGTGCAGATGCGGACCCATGTTTTTCCGCTAGACCCGAAGTACAGCTGTTTAAAAGACAGCACTTTTTCAAAGTGTTCAGAAATGCGCATTTACCAATCCATTTAGCTTAATTTTAGCTGATTCGGTCGAGAAATTCCGCTTACCAAGTCGTTTAGTTTAACAGGGGTCTCATCCATAAATAAAATGTAACAGGTCATCCATCGACGGGGAGGTGGGTTGGGGTCTGGCGCCGGCAGGGTGGGACTGACTGAGCCCCAAATGTTTGGGGACTGGGTGGGGGTGGGTAGGATCCGAAATCGGATCGCAGTCACAAAAATCGTCTTGGGGGTCGGTCCGGGGTGTGGCCTATATCGGTAGGGGGCAGGCAGACCTCTTGTTACGGGTCGATCCAACTAGCGCACCACCAACTTGTGTTCACTCAAAACTAAGCTTAAGCCTAAGCATAAGCTAAAATGGTGTAAGAAGATTAGTCTGCGCAAATTGGTAGTTCCCCTTGTTACATGTATGTTTTTATCGTTTTGGAAGACCACGGATCTGGTCACCTGCAAGCCCTTGAACATCAGATAGACTCTGGGAGGGTTGGGTTTCTTTGGTGTTTTCTCGGGCTTCTCCGAAGTAATTCTGATGGGCTCGGTGATGGCGCAGACGTAACAGAAGTTCTCCACCGAGTAGAGTGTTCTAGAGGTGAGCGCCACTCCATGCACCGCTCTGCCGATGAAGGTCACCTCATGCACCAGACTCGTCTCCAGCTTAGTCACTCTCAGCTCCTGCAGACGCCAGTACTTGTCCTTGGTTGCGTTGAACTCCATACTGAAACCACTGATTTGCATGCTGTCTGTTTGCCAACACTCCATCAACTAACGTGAAATGCAAGGCACCGACACGCGTGTCATCGTCTTTCGACTTCGGCAGCTCGTCGATCTTCGTGTAGCTGATACTCCAGCTAAAAGAAAGAAAAACTCTGCTCCAATATAATCCGAGAAGTCGAACGCCTTTCCGCGACGAAACAATCGTTGCTCGTCAGGCCAGGGCAGCAGATTATTTCAAACGCCTTTGCGTGCTCCTTTCATATAAGAACGTTCGCTTTTCACTTCACGGACGCGTTTACTGGATGTACTGTATGTTGCAGCGCACTATCGCTCAGCTTACAGCGGGTGGTGAGCTAGCGAGTGGAACATTCTTCCTGTTATTTATTCTTGGCTGGATATTCTTTAAGGGTTAGTAAACAGCACACAGTACGCAATAGATTGTTTGATAGCACAAGACAAAACAAAGACAAAAGATAAACACAGGGTTCACACAGATCAGGGTTTTCCGCATTCCCTGACTCTCCCCCTGACTTTTTAAGCTAACTCACAGAAACATAGTAAATGGTTTCAAGCACCTAACTTAGTGAGTTTTCGCATCTACAGACATTTACTTACGCAAACACTGGCTTCCTCCAGCTAATTTTTTTGAAAACAAGTTGTGAATTTGATTTTCAAAACACATTTAAACGGTATTCTGAGCACGAAAATTAGCAGAATTTTAACAGTTTCAGTGGTTTGCGGCCTGGTTAGGCCGGTGCCCAACCAGGGCGAAAACATTTTAAAAAGTTAGCCTTCAAAACGCATTTTAAAAGTACTCTCCATATGAAATAAACAGGAATTAACGGTTTCAGTAGTTTGGCGAGCAAATTTTTAAAACACCTAATTTTCCCTGACCGGACATGAAATTCCCTGACTTCCCTGACCCGTATAAACCCTGAAACAGCGGCTGGTCTTGTTACTTAAAAATGCTACGTTTACCTCGAAACTTAAAAAGATTTGAAGGCGCCTACTGACTAGTTATCAATGGATTTAAAAGACGCACAAGCATTTGCCGTTAACGACATACCTAGTGTAGTTGACTCCTCCTCTGTCTTCGGAGCAGGCATGATTGGTGATGGACCAGGTTCCATTTACGGTCACTCGTCTCTCTGCTTTGGGTACCACGTTCTCATTGATTAGAGGGTTCTGCACCATTACCACCGGGGCTTCCAAGTAGAGCAGACACGGAATGCCAGTGACGTTGTAGAAGAGAGGAATGTGGTCCCCGTTCACGTCTCCGCTGGGCGCTTCGGTGGTGGGCAGTTGCGGCTGCTCTGTGCCCTCTGTAGGCCGCTCGTCCACACCGATTCCTTTCTCGCCTACGCTGCGCACACAAATCTGAAATAATCGCACAGAAGAGTGCACGCACATACGTACGTACTACATTGTACGTATATCAGTCAGGCACTTAACGCCGTTTAGGGCGCGATCTGACTTACAGAAATAAAAATAATGTCGATAAAAAAGAGCCAGTCAACACGTGAGGCTAGTTTGTCCATGCGGTGCTTACCGTAGTTGCGCAAAAACCCCTACAGCAGAAATTTGAACACAAAATGCAAAAACTACAGTAGCCACACGCGATTAATTTTTTGTTTGCTTTTGTTTTTTTAAGAGAAAGTGCCAAATTTGAATTGTTAAAAACAAAACCTTCATTGAAGACGTTTCTGGAATATTTCTATGCTCTTTTCGTTACTGTCACCTAGAAGAAGAAGACTACATTGATTTATGTGTCCGATAAGCGTGGACACAAAGTAACAGACAAAAGCAAATGTTGTTGGGGTGCACGTCAGAGCGAGAAATCAACATAGGCCCTCCAGAGCATGGCTGAAACTTTTGCGTCTCGAGGGGTACTTTTATGTTTGGCAAAACAGGTACTCGAGAGCATGCATCAAACTGCTACGTCTCTAGAGGTACATACTTATACATTTGGCAGAACATATCCTCTGGAGCGTGCCGGGCGGGACTTAGCACCTGCGCTAGGCCAAACTGCGGGCCCATCATGCACACCCACATCCACATGTGGTTGCTATTGTAAATTTTAGGTGCTACGGCAGCCTCCAGTCCGTTCCCATTTACCTACTTTCTGTCACCAGCTTTTGGTGACGTGGGTTGGGCTTTATGCGGACGACCAACTCTTTGCGGCAAAAGACTTGCCCTGCCGAGTGGATGAGCGCACGAACACGTCCACAGTGGCTTTTTGAGGCCTAAACCACTACACCAACTGTGCCGGCGAGCGTGCTCCATACTAATGCAGGGGTACTTTTATATTTGGCAAAACAGGTCCTCCGCAACGTGCCCTGTACTGACAGCATTGTAAAACTTGAGTTTTGCATTTCTCCAAACCTTCGTAAGAAGCGTGTTTTTTGTGTTATTTTCGGTTGGTCATGGCACGTCATTGTGTTTGGCGCTACACTGATGGTCTTGCGCAGTTTAGCGGAAAACAGGACCGCATCAACAAATTAGCCTCACGTGAAAAACGTCGGAAAATAAACAACCTTATTGGAAACGGCCAAAATAAGAGCACAGAGTACCCAAATTCCGTGTAGGCCAGGCAAGGTCATCATGCTCCAATTAAATAACAACATACAATCAGCTCAGTTACGCACTTTGCATTACTTCTGATTCTCTCATTGACTCATTAAACTCAACCAACTCCTACGATAAAATTGCGGCAAGCAAACGCTAAAGTTCGCAGCCCTGCCCTGATGGTGCGTTCACGTTGCGGTGTGGGCGCTTTTTCTGATCCCACTCGGCGGCTTTGAAACACTTACACCTACCTACCTATGTTAATAAGTTCTGTTACGTAATAGCTACACGGTAAGTACATACTTGTGCGTACATACGTATTATCTAAAAATTACAGAACCAGTTTCAGTTTTGCCGGAGTCAATATTTACACTACGGCAACAATTGTTGCATTGACCAAGTTGTTTAACGTTCTATTCCCAACAATCATTGCGCACTGAAGATGAAAATTGCTGTTTGTTTAACTTTTGTTTTCAGTCTGTTTCTTTCGGTAGCACAAACAGCTTGGACCACAGAACGCTCTCAAACTGCTGCAAACAATAATGGTAATTTTTACGTTTTGTGAAAGGCTAATTCGAAGTTTTTTAGCGGTTTTTAACACCTGGAACGATTGTCCAGCGTCGAACGCGGTAGAATTCGTAACGGTCAGTGTGTTCGGCTACGGAAGCCCGCCGGAACCGCTGCTTCAGACCAGGGTACAGCAACCCCATCAAGGAACGGCCATATTGGCGCTGCAAAACCTGAGACAGGAGAAAAAGCTCAACTATACTACTCAATTTTACGTGCCCTATGGAAACTTCATTACCAGCATCAGCGGTATCGAACCTCAAAGCAACGAATATTTTTCGATTCGCCTCAACGGAAACACAGTCACGTGCGGAGTTGACACCTTACTTCTGAAAAACGGAGACCAACTTAGCTTTCAGCTCAGCACGTACAAACCAAATGATGTGTGATTATTATTATTTATAGTTAATAGGAAATTATTTTCTGTACACTTGAATTTCGCGCTGACAAACTTTATAACGGGTGGATACGACAAACACCAGTATCAGAATCCCCGAGGGGTTTAACGCTAGCAACGAGCAGGGTGTTTATCCAACACCAGGACACCACATACATACGTATATGCACTACCCATCCGCGCTAGCATGACAGCGGTTTGGTGGGTTGTTATTGCTACGGCATCGCTCATAGTTGGTGTAGAAGGTAAGAAACGGTTTGTTACGTACAGTAGTACTAGCTGAATCTTTCTTTGCTAGCCGAGAACAAGTGGTGTTTTGACAAGAAGTTCGAGGGCAGACAGGCACCAGCAGCGTCGGTTTTGAAGAGATTGACGGTGCAACATAAGAATACGTGTGCCCGGGAGTGCGGCTTCCATACGTTCTGCACCAGCATCAGCTACAACGCGGAGACAGGAGAATGTGTCTTGCAATCCACACTCAGTACCGACCCTTCCGCTCCACCGATTGCTATGGCTGGCTTTCTCTTCCTTGACATGACACCGCCCAGAAATGGTAGGTCTACGATAACGTGTAAAGGCCATTCAGAATCCACTCGGTTTGTGTTGTGTTTTGTGCTAAATTTTTCGATTTTCTTAGATCCGTTTGTTTCTAGCTACCGTACTTGAAATAGTCGTGGGGGGGTTTCAACACGAAAACATGTGATACTACGGTAGAAATTTGCAGATTTTCTGAGAAAACATGCGACAATCGTAGGATACTACGCGTCTTGGCCATGGGTAGTTACGCTATCCCGTGTGTCATGGCGGCCCCGGCACCCGTGGAAGCGGTGTGTTTGTGGGTTCGAAACCTGTCGAGGCGATGGTAAGTAGTCGACACAAAGCCCAACCCAGGCCGTCGAAAGTTAGTAATGGCAAGTAGATAAATGGGGACCAAACCTTAGCTGTCTTGCACACACCGACAGCAAAAGGGGAGGGTTGTTGTTAAGGAGGCTGCCGGACCTTGTGTCTCTTCCTGCTCTATAGCAGTTGGCTACTCCTAGTCCAAAAGACAAAAAGTTACAACAACAACAACTACCCCCATTAGCGGAAACCTACCAGAGTTTTCCACTTATAAGACCTGGTCTTATAACTGGAAAATGCCCAAATTTAGGGTCACTTTTTGGCGCCCTTTTGAAGACCATGGTCTTATAACTGGAAAATGCCCAAATTTAGGGTCACTTTTTGGCGCCCTTTTGAAGACCATGGTCTTATAACTGGAAAATGCCCAAATTTAGGGTCACTTTTTGGCGCCCTTTTGAAGACCATGGTCTTATAACTGGAAAATGTTATTTCACTGTAAAAACGGATTTTTGGCCATTAGTTGAATTTGTATTTCACCTAGATGGCTGTTCCAGACATGCCCGACCAGTTTACGCTTGACTTGTAAAACTTTACTTGAAATTACAAAAAGAAAGGTTGTGTTGAAGCATAGCAGGTACTGTATTGCGTTCAAAACAAAAATCAGAATAATGTTTTATCTTTATTATGTACTTCTGCCTTTGTTTTCTCACGATGGACAGCTTTTGTTCGCTTTAAAAACAGTTAATTGTGTGCCAAAATCGGTCAATTAAACTAAAGACCATGGTCTTTTAACTGGAAAACGGGTGGCTATGAACCAAGTTTTTTGACCACCTATTTGAAGACCATGGTCTTATAACTGGAAACAAAAACCTATTTAAAGACCATGGTCTTCTAACTATGGTGGTCTTATAAGCGGAAACCTACCTTATTAAACTTAAGACTAAGATTGACTCTAAAAGTAAGTCTAACTTCATCCTAAGGTTCATTTATGCCTAACCTACGTAGAAGCCTAAAAACTTATCACAGTGCTGAATAGAACCCCTCGGTTCCAAATAAGTGAGGGATGTTGTCTGTCACTGTATAAAAATCGGATACGTAATCAGCGCGTCATGCTTAAGTGAAATGCACGCCGCTTCCCTCGCAACCTGGCAGCGAAACCTAGCTTAGCCTATACAGCCCGTAGACAGTGTCTTTGAGTGCTAGCACTTTTCTTTTTAGTGAGCATTTGCACACTACAAAGCCCGTGCAAAGAAGGCTCCACCTGTGTCGATGGTCCTTCAGTGGAATACACTTGTCACTGCAGCTCTCAGATGTATTCAGGCAAGAATTGCACCGAGCCGGGTAAATCTGCTTTGTTGATATTTTCTAGCAAAAACCATTAGACAGAAGATGATTGCAGTTGCTGATGTGCTGGTGATTGGAGGAGTTGCAACGAAGGACGGTCTCGAAGTGTACGACATTGCCGATGCAAACAAGAACAAAATGCTTAATATTAGCCTTGGCTATACGAAAAGCGCCTTCGGCTGCGGTTTGTTCGCACACGGAGTGGTGGCCATTGCAGCTGGCAGCAAAGATGCAGTCGCAGCGACCAAGGCTACTGACCTTTTTGACTTGAACCTCGGACAGATCATAGCTGGCCCAGATCTGTCTACCGCTAGAACCTTGCCAGCAGGTACAGTTTAGCAAATGCCGTCTGCGTGCCAGCTGCCCTAGTACGTTCAACCTACTCTATGCAAAATCATGGGTATCGATACTATGAGTACGAACATCTCAGAGTTCTTTTACCATCCTTTCTTATAGGTCTAATTCTCGTGATTCTAACGGGCATTGGTACTGCAGTATGTAAATCACTTAGAAGCACATGGTACAGTTGGGGAAATAACGAAATACATGGTATCGGTGCCATTTAAGGTAGCGATACCATATATGGTACCCCTTCGACCGAGGCCTCATGTGTTACTATATATGGTACCGGTACCAAATATGGTACCGACACATACTGTATATGGGATCGGATTCCATATATGGTATCTTTTCTTCAAAACGTTAAGTGGTACCATGTATGGTAGCCCTTCGATCGAGGCCTCAGGTGATACCAAATTATACAAAGCTAATACCTTTTCTATACCGGTACCAAATATGGTACCGACACCATAAATGGGATCTGATACCATACATGTAACAGCTCCGGGCCGACCTGGGGGAGGGGGGTAGGGGGGTTTTCTTCAGGTGGGGGGTCGAGGGGGGTTTCGCCCAGAGGGGGGTCCCAAATTTAAAAAAGCTCCAAAACGCCTGGAAATGCGTTTGTAGCACGTTTTTTCTGTAAGGACGCTAAAAATAGCTATTTTAAGCTGCCAAATAGCGTTTTAGAGCTAAAAACAAGACGGTTCTTCAAAATGAGTGTATAAAACTTTAGATAGTTCGATCATTTTTAAGATCCTCTCAGTTCTAGAGGCAGAGACAGATTTTTTTGGAAATTTTTTACAAAATTAGACCGGCAGCAGAGGAAAACGTCAGTAAACTTTTATTTGAAGAAACTGGGTGTGCAATTCTTTCAGATGCAGTTTTCTCTTTCAAACAAGTCTTTCTGACAGTAAGCTCTTCAGATAATTCTTTCAGATGATTTTCCCTTCCAAGCCAAATTCTGGCACTCTTTAGGCAAATCTTTCAAAAAGCAGCTTTCGCTTCCAAAGAATTCTGGCAATCTTTAGGTAAATCTTTCAAAAAGCAGCTTTCGCTTTCGAAGAATTCTGGCACTCATTAGGCAAATCTTTCAAAAAGCAGCTTTCGCTTCCAAAGAATTCTGGCACTCTTTAGGCACTGCTTTCAAAAAGCAGCTTTCGCTTCCAAAGAATTCGGGCACTCTTTAGGCAAATCTTTCAAAAAGCAGATTTCACTTCCAAAGAATTCTTGCACTCTTTAGGCAAATCTTTCAAAGCAGAATTTCGTTCTAAGGCATTCTGACATGCCTTTGGGTTATCTTTTAAAAACACGAATTTTCAATTCCCTTCTAAAAAATTCTAGTCTTCTGGCAAATCTTTAAAAAAGCAGCTTTCCCTTCGAAAGAATTCTGACATTCTTTTTGGGAAATGTTTCAAAACAGGAATTTTCCCTTCCAATCCAAAGAATTCTGGCACTCTTTAGGCAAATCTTTCAAAAAGCAGCTTTCGCTTCCAAAGAATTCTGGCACTCTTTAATTTTGTGCAGGTACAATATAGGTATCCAAAGGCATTGATAATAAATTATGAGTGATGGGGAAATTGTCCTTTCCTGTGTTGGACTACAGTAGGATATCAATAGAAAGCTTGAAATGCACTAAATAAATGGACCAAAATATTACCATATTCTTATTCCTTCTATTTCCGTTTAAAAACCCCAACAACACTGCAGTCAGTAGTACATATGTATCTATATTACTGACACTCTTTAAAGTAATTACAGTGTTTCTGATAGTAAAAGTTTCAGACCATACTTTCAAAACGCTTTTTTGTCTTTCTTCAAGCAATTGTTTCTTACAGTAACTCTTTAGGTAGTTCTTTAAAAATCAGTTTTGTCTTTCAAACAATTCTGTCAGACTGTAAACTCTTCAAATATTCCTTTAAAAGGCAGTTTTCTGTTTTGCTTCTTTCAAAAAACAGCTTTCAGCTGCAATTCACAGTAAACTGTTGTCACTTTTCGAGCCACGTAACCAGCAGGACTTGGAATTTTCGGGCCAAACTTTCGCAATAGGTACCCAGTTATCTTGTTTATAAATCCTGAAAATCTGAGCCAAATTCATAGAGAAATGACTGAGAACGAACTGTTCGAGTAAACTCTCCTTCCTGCTGCAGTGTCTAAAGGCTAGAGCTTTACAACGAGCGAGCCGAACGGCGCCAGAGAGAGCACACGCTTTAGATACAATTGCATCCTACACGCTTAACGAAAAGCTAATCTTATACCGGCAGCCTTGGCTGCCGGTAAAAAGCAGGCATCATTTGGTTGAGCGAAAAATTTGCAGCAAATTCTAGCAAATTGATAGCAAATAGATAGCAAATTGATAGCAAATAGCAAGTTAATAATGGAGTGTCTAAAGCCTAGCAGCTTTACAACGAGCGAGCAGAACGGCGCCGAGAGCACACGCTTTAAGATGCAATTGCATTCTACACGCTTAACGAAAAGCTAATCTTATACCGGCAGCCTTGGCTGCCGGTAACAAGCAAAAAATGACAAAAAGGGCTTCCAAAAACACTGATTTCTTTTAAATATCAGCAGTAGAAACGCCAAATTCGGTTTGCAATGGCTTTTCAAGCGAATTTTAGGCTAAAAATTAGTGATTTCTGAGCCAGTTAGTTAGTACTGGAGCCACTACTACAGCTAGGGGGTAACCCCCCAAACCCCCCTAGTACATGTACAATGTATGTCCGATGCCATATAAGGTATCTTTTCTTCAAAACGTTGAGTGGTGCCAGTTATAGTACCCCTTCGATCGAAGGCATCAGGAGATACCATGTAATGGTACCGGTGCCATGTATGTCGTTATTTCCCTGACTGTGGTACTGATTCCCGAGCCTTGAGCGACCTGGAATCATAACCAGCAGTAGAGAAATGGCTGACAGTTGTAGGAGCGATGTTGGAGGCGGGACTGTTGGTGTGTGGAGGAGCATCCGCCGGTGGAATTGTATACGATACCTGTGAACAACTAACCTTCGATGGCGGAAATTATACATGGACAGCCAAAGCAAGCATGACCGGTGTTCGCAGAGCCTTTTCTATGACAGTTGTTGGCGGAAAAGTAAGTCAGCGTAGCTTTGAAAAAGAATCGTAGAACGTGGGTGGGTAGAAAAGTGGAAGCAGAATGAAGAGTGAAAACTGTAAAAACGTTCAGGCATACGCAGTCGGAGGACTGGACTGGATGGCGACACTGTCTATGGCCGAGTTCTACGACCCAGCCACCGACTCCTGGCAGTTGATTGCGTCACTGCCAGTAGCTGTCAGATTCCACAGTGCTGTTGGCTTCAACGATCAGTTGTATGTCTGTGGTGGACTGGACAGCACAAGCAGCACTCAGACAGCCTGCTACCGGTACAATCCAGCTACTGCTACGTGGAACGTGATTGCAGCTATGAATGTGGCTAGGAGCGGTAAGACTGCAGAATTTTGTTGGTGCTTAGAATAAACGTTGGCTTGGCAGAGAATCATGGAAAAGCCTCACCCGCTGCCACATATAAAAGATTGTACACTTGCTTAGGTCATTCGATGGTGGAAATCGATGGTAAGATCTATGTGTTTGGAGGCCAAGGTACTTCTGGAAGTGCAATGGATACAGTGGAAGAGTACGATCCAGCCACGGACACCTGGTCACTTCTGACCGATCGCATGCAAATGTCGCGTCGAGGTCATTGCGCCGTGCAGCTGAAGTGAAACAACGTTTGGAGACCGGCAATCAAACAACTGAAATATTTCGATTATTTTTGCTGATGCCGATCTAAATTTTTAGTGTTTGATTACTCCTTCTTTTATTGCAACAGGGTTCTCTTCACGATAGCAGAGTGAGGTGTGACACGGCAATTATGAGACTTTGCTATGACGGAATTTTTAAGTAGCCGTTTATTGAACTATCAAGAGGGACTCGGACTTCATTCAACGCAATTCGTTTTTTAAATGCATACAAGATTGTTCTTGATGTAACGTATAAAAATCTTGTTTTAAACTGTATCTCTGTACATTGTGGCGTTTTCTTTTAATGCTTTTGTTTGGACTAGAACGTTTGTGTTCAGTTGTCTCCCTTTAAAAAGTGTATACGACTCGATTTTGGGCCTCCGTTTCTAATTCCAGCTTTTCTTTTAAATATTTACCCACTCTGGTTTGTTTGTCTGTATGTTGGGCCTGTATAGCAGCTCTAGCTACGTCTAAAATGTATATTGAGTCCACTATTGGACAGCTCATGTCGTAGTAGTACTTGTGTGTATGCCAGTGTTGCTTTAGGTAATGTACAGACAGTATGTATGTACATTGTATGTATGACGAACCCACATACGCGTACTAGCACTTTTGTTTTCGAATTATTAACGCTAAACCAATTACCTTAATTGGAACACTGAGTGCATTCGAAAACAAGCTCACTGGGGCGTAGAGCCTCATGCCTATAGCTTGTATTTACGTAGGTACGTTCCTCTACGTTGGCGGTTAAACCGTGTTTCTTCTTCGCCCCATCCACCTTCCTACATCCTTCACGTAAAGTTTAGAATCAGAATTGTTCTGGAAAACTATAGTTATCAGTCCTGGTTGTCATATAACGGATTTATTTTTATATAAGGAGCTCTACTATTATTCGAACACGCATCTAGTACTAGTTTTTGCCATTAAAGCCGTCCAAGAACTACGAATGGCTTGAGGGGGAGTGTGATTCGTCAAGTCATTACGACTTTATTACTAAAGAAAAAATGCTTTTTTAGGAACGGATGCTATATTATTTGTCAACCACGTAATCCAATCACGATTGGCTGCAGTCATAGCGTGATTAAAGGCGAAGGCAGCTGCAGTTTTGCCAATGGTATGGCGTGATTTGTGCGTTAGTTAGTTGATTTAGACAGACAGACAGACAGTAACATACATGTAACAGGTCATCCGCCGATGGGGGGAGGGGGGGTTGGGGGGGTCTGGCGCCGGCCGGGGGGGGTCTGAGCCAAAATTTTGGGGGAGGGGGTGGGCACTAAAAAACGCTCAAAAATCGAAAAAATCGCAATTTTTCGGCTAAAAATCGCAAAAAATCGCTAATTTGGGCTGAAATACAGCTAAAAAGTGCTCTTTTGCAGGCGATTTTGGCAATTTTTGTGTGTTAAATTGTAAAAAATTGCAAAAATTTGCACGAAAATTTTACTGCCAGAAAAATCGGAGGGGGGGGGTCGGTGAAATCGTCTCGGGGGGGGGGGGTCCCCATCCGGGGGGGTCTGGCCTATTTCGGGTGGGGGGCAGACCCCCCCAGACCCCCCCTGTTACATGTATGGACAGTAAGAGCTAAATCTTGACAATTTCAGCTAGAAATTTTCAAAGAAAACTGAGGGGTTAGCCAAATTATAGTTTGGAGGAGGGGGTTGACGAGGCAATTACGTATGACCCATTACCAGGTGAGGGTGCGAAATAAATGGTTAAAATGTCAGTCGGCCCCTATGGGCATAGATTGAAGTTGATTGAAAACAGAGCAGGTGATGGTTGCGTTAATTAAAATCTGTACTCTAATGCGCCGTCCAAAGCTTCTATCAAAACGCTTTTTTGTGTTTGATGAAAGAGGATACCGTAAAAGCGTATTGACGGCAAATTTGCTTGACAACCTTTCCAGTAGCTAGTCAGCTCAGCAGGAGCCAAACTAAACCAACAACGAATCTAATTTATAGCTTGTCGCTATTACCTCAATAATATCAGTCTCTTTTGTTGCCAGTTCAAGAAAAAGACCTCCCAGAGGAGCTTTAATTACCAACTCCCTGTGTGGGCTCAGCACGCTAGAGGAAAAATTCAATTTGCCGGCAACCGTTAGTATGAATGCAACTTGCGAGCCATTGGCATTTCAAGACCTTCTAGCCTCCTTCCTCACTTTCTGGACCTCCTTTTTTGGTCTGCTCATTACTGGACCGGTGGTATTCGCCCTACTTAAACTGAAGGCCTTCAAAAACGTGCAGTACAGCTATTTGTGCGCCTCTTTGGCTGTGGCCGATGGTGGCATTCTGACCATTTTTCTCTGCTATTCCAGTCCTAGCATTCTAGTCTGGTGAGCTCAAATAAACAATCAGTAGAATTCTTTGGCCGAAAATGATTTTCAGGAGGGAGAGAAATCACAATTTGTTTGACAAAAAACTGGGTCAAGTTGCTTTGATTTTTTGGTTTGCCAGTCTCTATGCCACGCTGGCTATTTCTTCAAATCGATTTTTGGCCATTGTCCGAATGCAACATTGTGAGGTAATGCAATGAGAAATTTCTCGACATCGCTGCTAAATATAGTTCCTATCCGGTACCCTTTATAGGAATGGTTTTCAAGACGAAACGCGAAAACAGTCGTACTAGCAACATGGGTACTGGCTATGGGACACGGACTTGTGTACCAGCTGCCTGGTTGCAACTTTTCTTTTGATTCATGTAGTTATCTGTGGCATTTTGATGAAACTCCTTGCAAGCCATTGATGGTAGCGCTGGACTTTGGTTATGGCATGCTTTTTCTTGTCCTCATTTTGCTGCTCAACCTGTTGACGTTGTTCAAACTAAAGCTGCACAACAATGTAAGGAAATCGATATTTTTATATCACCACTCAAATAAAGTTTTAGGGTTTGCCTGGCATAACTACAGAAGAGGCAAGAAAGCGACATTCACAAGAAGTAATAAACTTGCGCAAGATTGAAAAACAAACGTCCTGTTTGATTTAGATCCGATTCTTTGGTCAGGCAGCGATCCATGGCTCCGTTTTTATCTTTATGCTCATCTGTTTTCACTTCATTTCGCCCTTGATTTCCGACAAATTCTGGAAGTTCATCTCCACCAGCTGGGTCTGGCAAGTGTCCCACGCCACTAATGGGTAACGTACAATAGATGTAGATAGAGCGAAAGGTCAAAGTTTACAGGCTCATTCTGTTTTCTTTCAACGCTTGCATTAGAGAGAGGTTGGCGCCGGTGCTCTGCTGTGTGAACACCGCCAAAAAGAGTGAACATGAAACGGACAAATTTAACAGTCGCACTCAACAAACACACAGAAAACTGAGAGGTTATGACAGTGTGTCATACCAGTCAAACGGACCGACAGAGCTGGGCAAAACCTTCTCTTCTCAGAGCTTCGAGACAAGCGCTACTAAGAAAACAACTCTTGTAATAATTGCAAATACAGCTGTTTTCAACGAGGATGAACCTCTTTCCTCCCTGTAAAATCTTCAGCAAACCCAACAGTTTTTGTACGTACAGTACGTACATCTGTGTGTACACCAGTGTGTATTACTTGTACATATAATTAATTACTTTAAAGAAATGGTGTGTTGATGTTTATAGGTTAAAATCATTCGTCTCATACATGTGGAGTTGCAGTGCGTATTTGATCCTGACAGTTCTATGTCAGAAACCACGAAACCTATTCCAATTTCTGGAATGATTGACGTCATCGGCAATGCCTTGGATTTAAGTGGCATTCAAGTTTATAGCCTTAAAGACGCGGCCAATCGACTGCCGCTTATTTTCTGGATGGAAGGAAACGGATTCCGCATCCCGCACCGGGCAAACTTATAAACTTATTTTCCTAAGCATATATGCCTAAAACAGTCAGGGAAATAACAACATATATGGTATCAGTACACATATATGGAAACGGTACCATATATGGTACCGGTACACCTTCAAGTGGTACCATATATGGTACCACTTCCTTATATGGTACTGGTACCATATATGGTACCGGTACCATATATGGTACCCCTTCGATCGAGGCCTCAGGTGGTACCATATATGGAAACGGTACCATATATGGAACCGGTACCATATATGGTAACAGGTACCATATATGGTACCCCTTCGATCAAATCATAAGGGGTACCATATATGGTACCCGTTCGGTCGAGGCCTGAGGTGGTTCCAGATATGGTACCGGTACCATATATGGAAACGGTACCATATATGGAAACGGTACCATACATGGTACCGGTACCATATATGGTACCCCTTCGATCGAGGCCTCAGGTGGTACCATATATGGTACCGGTACCATATATGGAAACGGTACCATATATGGAAACGGTACCATATATGGCACCCCTTCGATCGAGGCCTCAGGTGGTACCATATATGGTACCGGTACCATATATGGAAACGGTACCATATATGGAAACGGTACCATATATGGTACCCTTTCGATCGAGGCCTCAGGTGGCACCATATATGGTACCCTTTCGATCGAGGCCTCAGGTGGTACCATATATGGTACCGGTACCATATATGGTACCCTTTCGATCGAGGCCTCAGGCATACATGTAACAGGGGGGTCTGCCACCCCCCACCCGACTTAGGCCAGACCCCCCCCGGATAGGGACCCCCCTCGAGACCGAGACGATTTTTCCGACCCCCCTCCGATTTTTCTGGCAAGTAATTTTTGAGCAAATCTTTGCGATTTTTTGAAATTTCAGACACAAAAATTACCAAAATCGCCGGTAAAACAGCACTTTTTAGCTGTATTTCAGCCCAAATTAGCGATTTTTGGCCCAAAAATTGCGATTTTTTTCCATTTTTGAGCGTTTTTTTAGTGCCGGACCCCCTTCCCAAAATTTTGGCTCGGACCCCCCTGGCCGGCGCCAGACCCCCAACTCCCCCTCCCCCGTTCGGCTGATGATCTGTTACATGTATGGCCTGAGGTGGTACCATATGGTACCACCTGAGGCCTCGATCGAAAGGGTACCATATATGGTACCGTTTCCATATATGGTACCGGTACCATATATGGTACCACCTGAGGCCTCGATCGAAGGGGTACCATATATGGTACCGGTACCAGATAGGGTCCCGTTTCCATATATGGTACCTTTTACATATTTGGTAACGGGATCATATATGGTACCACCTGAGGCCTCGATCGAAGGGGTACCATATATGGTACCGGTACCATATATGGTACCAGTACCATATAAGGAAGTGGTACCATATATGGTACCACTTGAAGGTGTACCGGTACCATATATGGTACCGTTTCCATATATGTGTACTGATACCATATATGTTGTTATTTCCCTGACTGTAAAATGCCAAGGTCTAGTCTATTAAGCCTACGTAAAGCTTAAAACCGAGGTCTAAAGTTAAAGTGGTCTGAGGGGTTGGGGGAACGGGTCTCCATTTTGGAAATGTTGTCCTAATATTTTCGCGCTTTCCTAGCTTTTTGCCTTGTTTTCTGGTTATAACGAAATGTTTTGCATATATACTCAATTTTAGTAGTATTATTCGGATTATTCCGTAATATTCCTTAAACTGGTCTAAATAAAAGTGTACTTTTTCATTTCAAACTCGTAAATGACTTTCAATCATTTTATTTATTCCACAATGCACAAACAACAAAAATTATTATTATTATTTTTCACACGACACATTTTTAAATTAATTAGGTAATAGTATTGCAAAACACGCATTGCACACGTCAAGAACCTGTGTCAAGCCGCTAAAAGGCGGACTAGTCTCCACTCTCTCAATCATTAGTTTCTTCAGTAGTAGGGCTCCTTCCAGGCCTGCAGGTTGACGCCGGGGATCAGACTGCACGAGCGAGGCATATTCCTGTTGTATTTGTATCCGGTGGGAGCGAAGCCGTCCAACGGAGCGCGTTGTGTGTAATCTCCGCTGTCACACAGCACGCGGCTCATCGATGCGCGTCTCAACTCGGCAACCTGAGCAGGACTGAACACTCCGGCCTCGAACCAAAGTCTAGAATTTCCGCCATAAGAGCAGAAAAACCGCCACGCCGAGTCTACCTGTCTCCGTCCCTCAGTCTCTGGAACTGATTTCCGACCAGGCAAGCGAATGTAGGACCGATCATAGCGTTCTGGTAGGGCCACTCGAGAAGACCGCCGGTGTAAAGGTCGACATCATCTAAAGATACTTGTTGTATTCGGTTTTTGAAGATGTAAAAATCAGACCGGGAGTCTTGTAAAGGCGGGCCAACTTGTAGCGATCGGCAGGCGTGATCTCTTTGAAGTCGTTGAAGCTGTACGCCACCGGCAGCTTGCAGAACCGTCTGAATGCGTTGTAGGAGGGGATTCCGTGCTCGCGACCTCTCTGGATGTTGATGGCGCTGAGATCGATCGTACCGAACATGTTGTTGGCCACAGTGCCCGACACCCATTGGGGCATTTTGGCCGCTGAGATCATCAGACCGCGCAGGAATGGATCGATTCCGGTGTTGAGTAGCACCTCTGTATTGAAGGTGGACTTACGGATCGGAATCTGCCCGGTGCGTCGGTAGTACATATCAGCCAAGTAGTACCAGTCCTGCAACATTTTCAGTTTTGCAATGTTTTGCAAATTTTACAGATTTTTGCAAAATTTGCAGGTTTTTGCAATTTTTTCTGTTTCTTCTCAATTTTAAAGAAAACTGCACCAACCTTGATCAAGCCGTGACCGAATCGGAAGGCAGCAGTGGTGAAGGAATTGGAGACGGCTGGATTAATGGCTGCGTTGTAGCCCTTGTACGGCCCGATGTGGGTGTTGACCATGTAGCCAAGGATCTTGGGCAGGAATTCTTGGTAAGTGATCACTTGGATCTCGGCGCCGACGATCTTACGAGCTTCCTGGAACACTCGATCTCCATCCCATTGAGGGTTGATTCTCATCAGGTTGCGGGCGATTCTGTTGTGTTCGCGATGGAAGAGGGTGTGCAGAGCTCCGAGACCCAGGAACATGTTGGCTCTGTCGTCTCCGGTGCCCAACTTGCCTGGACTGCTCAGAGGCGGGAACTCTTTGCCGTTGATGATCACCGACTTCAGGAATCCGCTGTGACTTTTGCGCAGTTTGGTTTTCTCGGTCTCCGAACTTCCGTAGATGGTAGAAGCATCGATGAAGGCGGTATTCTGGTTAAATTGCTCCCTCGGTCGACCTTTGTAGCCCTCGGCACCGCAGACGGGGGTCGATCGCTCCACAGGCAGACACTTGGGCCACTTTGCCCAGCTGAAATATGCGACAAGTTGGTTTTGCTCAGCTTTGAAAATTCTACTGCTTCTGCACATTTCTGCAAAGTTTTCAAGTTTTCCTACATTTTCTAAATTATTTCGCAAATTGCAAAAGCGTGAATTACATTATTTTTTCTATCAAATATGTGGATTTAACGTCAACTGATATCTACTTTGTCTGCGATTTTCTAAATTCCTTACGACAAAAGAATCGTACCCGTAGACATCCTTGAGGCTGATCGGGATAGCAGCGCAGGACGGACTAACTTCGCATCCTTTGCAGCCGTCTTTGCCATACTGAGTGGTTTTCTGTTGGTCGTGAGAAACGAACTGACCCCAGGCCAAAGCCAAAGAGTTGACGAACGGAGATAGACGAGTCTTGTCGTTCTTCAGCACTCCTCGGGAGACATCGCGGGCACTTGGCCGGCGGCTCACTAAAAATTTTAAAAATGTATCTTTTCGAATTTACGACAAGCTTATAAATTTTACATTTAGCAGGGAAGGAGATGCCGTCTTGATAATCAGGAGGCAGCAGACGGAGCAGAGGGGTGAAGGCCGCTCCCCAGGTGGGGTACTTGTAGTTGTTGCACATGCCGTCGAGGGTGCGGTATTTGGGATGGTAGCAACGGTTCAGTCCGCAGTCAGTCAGAGGCTGCTGTGTAGCGCATTTTAGTTTGTCGTTCTCAAATTTCACCGTATCGGCCGACTTAGCCGCTCGTCTGGTGGTGTCTGAAGGAAAATATTCCAATTGAAAATCATTTTCTACTTATAGAAAGGCAAACTAACCCTCTTGCGTTTGCAGCAATTTGCAGTAAGGTGGTAGATTTTGTTTGGCAGCTTTCGAAAACTTGGCGATCGTCACGATCGGGGGGTCATAGCGTTTCGGTAGTTTGTTGACCGGCACTGGGGGAGCAGCAGGGGGTGGTGGTCCGTTCCTCATCGGCATCGGACCAACGGCGTTCGGAACCGGCATACGAGGCGCTGCAGGCACTGGAGCGCGGGCCATTGGGGCAGCTGCTTCCAGAAATTCATGGTGGGTGGCTTGAGCTGAAACAGACGGACACTGTGGACTACTGTACCAAGGAAGGGTACTGTAATCCTACCGACTAAACACAGGCACACAGCCAGAACAGTAGAAAGGAGAGCGGATACCATGGTTGAGAGAGAGTTGAGAGACTGATGCTGCAATGCCAAAGGTCGGCATATTTAAAGGGCAGCGAACGGAAAAACACTGGCCGATGGGCAGACACCGTTGGCTAAGGAAATGTAAAAGAGAAAGTGGACAGGTTTGTTTGTGTTCAGGAGGCGTTCGGCTGCCCAAAAGCGCTAGAAAACGCTGTAAACTGTATCGATTTAACGTTGCGCCGTCAATTAAGGCAGGCGGCCGGTTGACCCCAGGCACAGAACAAACTTGGCCTTGAGATTAAAATCGCCACTGGTTGCCAAATTTGTTGACTAATTCGAGAAAAAGTAGTTGTTTCCCAATAGAACATAAGTGTTGTTCCGCTCCCACTGTCAGTGTGTAATGATTAATCATTTTTCAAGATAAAACTTCTACAAATTTATTTCAAAATTACGGTAGACTAGTGTGCTATTCTTGCTGCCGACAAAACCCTGTTCTCTAGGCCTAAAATTAACATAAATAGAACGTGCTCAACGCAGAATCACGCTGCAATCGTAAGCTGCGGGTGCGATAGTGGCGCCGAACACACGTTTCTCTTCTGGCATCTGTTTTCCTTTAGGAACCCCAAATTTGAACCGTTGGATGAGTGCCACAAATATTAGGAATAGCTCCATACGAGCCAATGGCTCGCCTAGACATTTTCGTTTGCCCAAACTGAACGGTGCCACTTCATCTGGGATGTCTAGCCGACCATTTTTCAAAAATCTGAAGAAAATGCGGTTGTACTACGCATTTAATTACCATTCTCGTTCTCTCTCTGTCTTATGTTTCCTACAGCGTTGGCCAAAAAACGACCGCCTGGCCATTTTTGGAGTTTTCCGATTTAAATGACAGCCATCCCTTTAATTTTTAGCACGATTATTATTAATTGTATATTTAAGAGTTTGTTTTGGCCAAGTCCTAGCCTGTTGGCCTTCTATAGCCTCGAAATCAACGGACCCAAATTTTTTTCAGACGTCAATTTTGAACGTAAATATCTCACGAACCCTTATCGGATCTTTCCGAAGATTTGTAGGTTTACCAATCTTTACATGGGCTTAAGAACCTGAAGAGGACAACTTTCTAGCACAAATGGATAAAATCTAAATTAGGCCATACAACCGTACCTTATGTTTAGAGGGCACCACCCTCATTCATTCACTTGCCTGAAACAAAAATCCGACAGATTTTATCCATTTGTGCTAGAAAGTTGTCCTCGTCAGGTTCTTAAGCCCATATAAAGATTGGTTAACCTGCAAAATTTGGGAAAGTTCCGATGAAGGGTTCGTGAGATATTTACATACGTTTAAATTTGACATCTGAAAGTTCGGGTTCGTTGAATTCGGAAGAGCATAACTCAAGGCTATAGAAGACTTAGCAGGATAGGACTTGGCCAAAACAAACTCTTCACAAATAATAATAAATAACCGTGCCAAAAATCTTTTCATTCGGTTGAAAATTGACAGAAATTATTAATAGGCCATTTGAAATTATTCAAAAAACTCGAAAAAAGGCCAGGCCGTTTTTTATGGCCAACACTGTACGTATTTGTTTGTCAGTAAGAAGAGTTGCAGAAGAACAGACAGACCTTTCCGGCTTCAAGCTTTGCGGTTCCGGAAACAGTTCCGGGTCATCGAGCACCGCGGCGATTTGTGGAAGAATTGTGGTCTCGGCCGGGATGGTGAACCCTTTAACGTTCACTTCCTGCACGGTTTTGTGTTGAACGTTAATTGGTACGATGTTGGCTCTGCGCTGAATCTCGGCAATGGTCGCCGCCGTGTAGGGCATTTGGTTTCTGTCTGCCATTTTGACTGTGCCCTCGTCTCCCAGAACTTTGCTGATTTCTTGATGCACCTTAGCTTGCACGTCAGGGTTGCGAACCATGTAAAGAAACGCCCATCGCAGAGTGGTAACGGTTGTTTCCATTCCGGCAACGAATAAATCAGTCATAACGGTTATTGTCTGAGTGTCACTGAAAAAATTATACATAAGTGAAACTCTAACGAATTCAAGGAATACGGTAACGAACGTCTACAAGGGAATTTCACAGAAGAGTTTCTTTTTTAAAGTGTTAAAACACGGTAAGAAATCTAAATCGTAGCGTAACCGATGATGGGAAAATGCACTTGATTTAGGCCGAAGTCTGGAAGGGAAAAAACCGGTCAAAAATATGGAGATAAAATTTTAACCACTTTCTATTCAATATTCTATTTTTCGCCACTACTGACCTGAATGAATCAGACTGTCCCTTGGCCTTTTCGCGCAAGTAAACACTCAGAAAGTCCTCGTCTGTGTCGTCGGTTTTCATTTTTTCCAGGTGTTCATCGATTTCATCTTGAACAAATTTTCTCAGATTGGCAACGTTCTTCATCAAAGGAGTGTAGGAGAAATTGTCAAACAGCGGCAGGTACCGTAGCCAGGGCTGCTGGTTGAGCAAAAGCGCGGCCGGTCGGCGGAAGAGATGAAAGTTTTCTTCCAGCAAATCTTTGAGAAATTGGAACCGGGTGAGGTCGTCATCGAACGAATGACCGAACACCACATCGCTTATGATATTTCCAACGCAAAGCTGCAGCAGAGGCGACAAATCGATGTTTGGAGAGTATTTGAGAGCGTCCGTCATTCGCTGCATTAGCGTATTGGTTTGTGAAAGAATTTTT
Source organism: Sabatieria punctata (assembly GCA_030248155.1). Classification (NCBI taxonomy): domain Eukaryota; kingdom Metazoa; phylum Nematoda; class Chromadorea; order Araeolaimida; family Comesomatidae; genus Sabatieria; species Sabatieria punctata. The sequence continues at coordinate 111,171 of JASANB010001932.1, forward strand.
TCCTCCATCAAAGTGCGGCCGAACCCGAAATCTCGCAAAACGTGCAGCGAAAATCGTCGTTGCTCCTTCCAGCGTGAGCCTTCGCTTAGAATTACACCATAGTTGCCTTTGCTGTATATATCTGAGATGTAAAGGCGTGGCCGACCGGCAAATGCGTCTCCTAAAATATATTTTCTACATATTTAGAGCGTTTTTGAGCTATAAACGTAGGGTATGTATTGTTTTTGGAAACACTTGCAATTTAATTCTTTCAGGTTTATTGCAACTGTCATATCATAGCATGGTGTGGAATGCTTCCATGCTTCACTGTGTAAATGATTATAGAGTTTTGTACCTTGCTTAATGATTATAGAGTTTTGTACCTTGCTTAATTAGCGTTTCCTTAATTGTTTCGTAGTCGGTGAAGACTACGTTTGGGTCGGTCATCCAAA
>JASANB010001934.1:0-72545 GCA_030248155.1 Sabatieria punctata
TGATTAAATTATGTTAATTATTTCAAAGGGAGGAGACTGGAATATGCATAGAGTTAAAGTGGATCGGAGAAAAAAGGCCTGTACATAGGTAGCTGGTTTAGAGAGAAGCCAGGAAAGAAAGCTAAGCAAGCTCGTGTATGGGAGTTGGACGGCAAAAAGGTGGACATGGGAGAGCTGGACTACTCCAAATCCAACCAGTCCTATGTGGACACTGAAGAAGACATCGTAATTGTGACGCAGAATGTCAGTTCTTACTAATTTCTTTTATCTTACTGGACAGCAGAAACAAAAATCTCTCTCCAACTCACTCAACTGACCTGTTTGCAGCGGCAGTTCGTCGGCACGATGAAAGGGGAGCTGCAGGGCTTCGACGAGGCCGACACGGAAGAGCGGCAAGAGGAGAGTGGAGAGGAATCGGATCTGAGCGAAGAAGATGATCAGAGGTTTACTCTACTTTCAACCCAATCATTACTGAACCGCTCTGTCTGTCTGTAGCCAGTCGAAAGGAGCCAAGAAAGGCAGTTGGTTCGGTGCGTTCCGCTCTCTGGTCGGCAACAAGAAACTGACAGCTGAGAATGTCGCTCCGGTGATGGAGAAAATGGAAGAACACTTGATCGGTCAGTCTACCATAGATGGGCCCCCCTCGCCGAGCAATACCCCCTTTAATCGCTAAGACGCTTCCCTTGATAATCGCCAGTAGAGTTGTGTTGTAGGCAAGAACGTGGCAGCGGAGATAGCAGCAAAGCTGTGCGAGAGTGTGGCGGGGCGTCTGGAGGGTCGAGTGATAGGAACGTTCAGTGGGGTCACCGGCACAGTGAAGGAGGCGGTGAGGGAGTCGTTGGTCAGCTTGCTCACCGCCAAGCGCCGTGTCGACATTCTGAGAGACATTCAAGAGGCCAAGTCGCACGGACGTCCCTACTCCATCGTCTTCTGCGGCGTCAACGGCGTTGGCAAGTCCACCAATCTGGCTAAGGTAAGGCATAAACGCTGACCTGGGCTCTGGATCCCCCTCAAGCCGCCGCTAGCCGCCAGGAACTTTTTGGAAGAATTGTGTGTAGCAGTAATCAAATAATGACAAAAAGTATGGCTAGATTTGGTGTAGGTGTATCTGAACTCAACCTATTTTAACGAAAAACACGGCCAAAATGTTGCTTTTAGCAAAAACAGACTTTTTGGCTTACCATCTCCTCAGCCGGTACCCCCTTCAGCCCAGACATGGGCTAGCATTTCGGCTGATGGGGGGGTAGAATTTTCAATTCCTGATGGGGGGGTGAGGGGGGTAGGAGCGCCTGATGGGGGGCTGAGGGGTGGTAAGCCAAAAATCCGATTTTTGGCGAAAATCAGGGTTTTTTGGCTTATTTTTTATTAAAATAAGTTAAAATTAGCTATTCTGAGCTCATTTACGCCTATTCCAGGCATATTTTTATCATAATTTTCTATACAAAATTCTTCCCAAAAATTCCTGATGGGGGGTAGCGGCCGGCTGATTGGGGGTAGATCAGAGCCTGATGGGGGGCCAACCCCCCCTCAGCCCCCCCCTTTGCCCATGTCTGCTTCAGCCCATGTCTGCATCGATCAGACTCGTGGTCCATTTTGATGGGTTGCTGTTACAGGAGGCTGCCGGGCCTTGTGTCCATACATGTAACAGGTCATCCGCCGAAGGGGGACGGGGTTGGGGGTCTGGCACCGGCCGGGGGTCTGAGCCCAATTTTTGGGAGGGAGGTTGGGTACTAACAACACTGGAAAAAGGAAAAAATCGCAATGTTTAGGCTAAAAGTTGCTAATTTCGGCTTGAATTGAAATACAGCTAGAAAGTGCTGTTTTACACAGGCGATTTTGGCAATTTTTTGAGTCTGATTGAATTGAAAAAATCGCAAAAATTTGCTCAAAAAATTAGTTGTCAGAAAATTGGAGGGGGGTAGGTAGGAAGGGGGTCTGGGAGGCAGAGCCCCTGTTACATGTAACATGTATGCTTGTGTTGTGTCTGTACAGCAGTTTTCTAATCCTAGTTGGAAAGGACAGAAAGTTACAACGACAACAATTACAATATTGTTAATTGTTCAGATCACATTCTGGTTGAACGAGAACGGGCACAAGGTACTGATCGCGGCCGGCGATACGTTTCGTGCCGGAGCGGTAGAACAACTGCGAACACATACACGTCATTTAAACGCGCTCCACCCCAACAGTGTCAGTTTGTACGAACAAGGCTACGGAAAAGACCCCTCTGCTATTGCTCTGCATGCCATCAAACACGGTAGACTCTGCTCTTCTAGCTTTTTTGTTATCCACTATCGTTTTCCCTGGACTTGTGTAACAGGTGATGCGCCCTAAGGGTACTAGAAATTGCAAAAAGTGGCAATCGGAGGGCAGGGTATAAAGTCGCTTCGGGAAGGGGCATTTTAGTCCACGGGTCTGGACATAGACAGGAAGGTGTTATATCCCCTATTACAGTCAGGCACTTAACGCCGTTTATGGTACCGACACAAGATAAGGTACCACTACCATGGCATATATAGGTCAAATTTCTATTACTTCAGTCAGTGTATGCACTGATATACAGGGTGTGCCAAAAAATACAACCCAGCTGAGTTTTTGCTGTAGCAACAGCAAATCTCAACCGATTTGAATTAATCCTTTTTAAATGAAAGATAAATAAATTCTTGAAAGATTGATGTACCGTTTATTAAGATAGCCTGCTTAGTTCCTGAGATATTTGCCCTCAAAGTCAAAACAGAGATTTTGGCAATGAACAAGAGTGATAAAGAACAACCAAGCAGATTTTTTACTTTTGCAACCATGAATCTGAACCGATTTGAATGAATCCTTTTTTGAATGAAAGACTGATAAATTCTTCAAAGATTGGTGCAATTTTTATTGAGATTCACAGTTTAGCTCTTGAGATATTTGCCTTCTAAGTCAAAACAGATTTTGGCAAAGAACAAGAGCGATTCCGTTGCATTTCATAATAAAGCAGATTCCTACTGCTAGGGCCAATGATACTTTAGTGTTGTAGTAAACCGAGTTTCTGTGTCACCTGTAAAGCCTCCAAGAGCCCTTAGCAGTAGCAGGAATCCATTTTATTGCGAAGTCCCCCAGAATAATAAAAAATCCCTCTTGTTCACTGCCCAAATCGCTATTTTGATTTTGAGAGCCAATATCTCAGGAACTAAGCAGTGTTAATGAAAATTTCAGCAGTCTTTTAAGCGTTTATTTATCTTTCATTTAAAAAAGGATTCATTCAAATCGGTTGAGATTTGCGGTTGCTACAGTGAAAAATCTGCTGGGTTGTTTTTTTTGGCACACCCTGTATAATTTTGAGGGTAGTAGCTAGCAATGTAAAAACCAAGCCTAATTTTGCAGCTACGGAAAAGAGTTTCGATGTGGTTCTAGTGGACACAGCCGGACGCATGCAAGACAACCAACCACTCATGCGCGCGTTGGCTAAGGTGACAGAGCAGGCAGATCTTTGATGCATGCTTATTAGGATAGTATAATTGCAGTTGATTGTCGAGAATCGACCCGACTTGGTTCTGTTTGTGGGTGAGGCTCTGGTTGGAAATGAGGCTGTGGATCAGCTGAGCAAATTCAATGAATCGCTTGAAGACAACACCCCACCGGGCGTCAAACCGCCCTCCATCGATGGCATTGTGCTTACCAAATTCGACACTATCGATGACAAGGTACTGACAACCAGTCGATCTCATGTTTCTCTAAAATGAGTTTCGAAACGCAGTTTTAGTGTTGTTTGTGAAACCAGTCTGACTCAGGTTTGATGGGGCGAAGTAGCTATAACCAGTCGATGTTATGTTTCAGTTAATGTACATGTCGTAGCCCACAAGCGGACCAGCCCACAAGCGGACTGGACTAGCCCACAAGCGGACCGTTCTCTGGGCTAGCCCACAAGCGGACCAAAGGTACCGCGCCGCCTAATTACGGCCACGCTGGTTGTGTAAATACAGTTTGTTGTAAGAAGTGCAACGAGAGGGTCATTTATCGGCCATCATAACTCACTAAAATTACTTATTACAACAGTTCAGACATTCGCACTTAGTGCTGCAAGACAGATTTCCCTTCCGACAAGGACAGACTCTAGGTTTAACTTTGCAGCCTGACCAACAGCGACAAAGATTAGGTTAGGTCCTTTGGTCGTTCGAGTCTAGGAAGTTTCAGCTCTGTAAGCGCCCACCAGAAAAGAACGTCGACCTTAACAAAATATAATTTTAGGCTTATGGCGACCTAATTATTTAATAAATATAAAGCTTACCCCTTCTATAACTTCAAGCTTGAACTGATGTTGATACGGTTCTTCTATTGTTTCGTCATGTATGGCGGCAGTTCGCCCCGAATAACGTTAACCAGTTCGTTCAGTTTCTCATTGTCAGGGAATTCCAGCTGGCTACGAAAATTACCAGTTCCACAGTGATTGGATACTAGTTCTTTCAGACGAGATTCCTCCATTTGTACAAATTAGCACCAGTAAATAATCTAACAAATGCACGGTTGTGTGGTCATCTAAAAGTTCAGCTGATCCCTCAGGCACCGATTTTATTTAACTGTTTAATTGTTAAAACATTTGACCGCTAATATTTGCGTTACATCTGACCAGCTGTTGTACAGGGCCCCGCGGCGTGTTTGCCTTTGAGATTTAGGAGAGCGGTCTTTGGTCCGCTTGTGGGCTAGCCCAGAGAACGGTCCGCTTGTGGGCTAGTCCAGTCCGCTTGTGGGCTGGTCCGCTTGTGGGCTACGACATACATACTTCCAAAACCGCAGTTTAGAGCATTTTGATTTTGCTAAACAAATCTGACCAATGTTTTATCGAGCGATGGTGGCGATAACCGGTTAATCTCACGTTTCAGGGGAACTTTTGTAATGCATTTTTTAGTGTTTTTCCAAAACCAGTGCGGCTAATGTTTCACTGAAAGTAGCCTAGTTTGGTTTAAAAATTCTGTTGATTCAGGTTGGAGCTGCTATATCGATGACGTACATGAGAGGTCAACCGATAATGTTTGTCGGCACAGGTCAAACTTATCACGACTTGAAGAACCTGAACGTAGGGGCAGTGGTCAATTCGCTTCTCAAGTGAAATATCTAAACTGAAAGCAGTGCACGAAATTTGGGCAGATTTTCTTTGGTCAGCTTTTAAATTCGAAAGATCTTTTCACAAAAACTTTGTCTTGTTGCTTGGTTTTCAGTCTAGGCCGATAGAAAGGTTGCGCTATTTCGAAAGAACTAAAAAGACTGACTGGGTGTGTCTTTAATATCAGGAAAATCGGTCTGAAAATTAAGGTTGACTGCCTTTTTACTACCTATTAATTTGCCCAAGTCAAATCCTCGTATAATGTGCACGATCGTAAACTTAACCGCACGTATTTCGGCTGTTGTGTGATGTGATCAGACTGTACCGTTGCCACATTACTCCGCTTTTCCAGCGTCATTCTCCTGGCTATTTTGGTGATCAGAAAACTCGGTCGTTTATTTGTTGGTTTATTGTTGGTTTTTAAGCGTGGTTAAGGTGGGTGCGTATGAAAGAATAAAAGTCAGCTTGTCTTGATTTGCTTGCTGGTCGTTATGGTTCTAGTGGTACAACGCAGTTCTGCATACCTACATAATTGCCGGCACAGTTGGTGTAGTGGTTTAGGCCGCAAAGCCACTGTGCACGGCGTTGTGCGCTCATCCTCTCGGCGCGGCAAGTTTCTTGCCGCAAAGAGTTGGTCGTCGGCGCTAAGCCCAACCCAGGCCACCGAAAGCTGGTGACAGCGAGCAGGTAAAATGGGAACCGACTGGATCGCCGTTGCACCGAAGCCGCTCCACAAAGCATGCCGCGTTGGAGAAGAAGATCTACGATGTCTGAGAAACCAACTATGCGGGAGCCCTCTGGCATATGAGGCACCGGCGGCCGTTGGGAGCTATCCGCATCATGGTATCAACACGCCGGCCGCCCTTCTGATGACCGGCACCCAGCAGCATGGCTAGGAGTGGCTGGCAGTGAAAGAAGGGCAACGTCCGAGATGATGAATCACGGCACGGGGGTAGCGAAATGGACCACGAGTCTGATCGTAGGCCGTAAGGCCCCGCAAATCGGATCGGATCGGACCTACATAATTTTTTGTCGACTTTCAGTAGTATCTTAAGTTGCAAAAAATATTTAGAGCCAAAAATGGCAAAAGTGTTAAGAAATTTGAGCGGAATTTTCCCCCCGGTTGCTACGCCGTTTTCCTGGAATGCTGCCAGAACGCTGGACTTGACCAAGTTGGGCGATAATTTCAAGAAATGGTCGACTACTGGGTTAGCAGGTAACTCCGATTAGGAAGTAGAACCAATTATTTACAGAGCTTTTGCTAGCAGTATGTGAAGATGTACAGTGTCCGTCAATAGCAACCCTGCAGATTTTTCGATGTAGCAACCGCAAATCTCAACCAATTTGAATGAATATTTTTTGAGCTAATGATAGATAAATTGGAAGAATGAAATGAAATGATGAAACATTTAGGTGAAATTTTTATTTAGATACTCTACTTCCGTACATAGTACTGTTCTTCTGTGCTGTAAGTACGCATGTAACAGGTCGGAGTGTGTGAACGGTTTGACGAAAGTGTTTGTCTGCGTGATAGGGTTTCGCCTACAAAGTTGTCCTAAATATCAAAACTGCATTTTTAGCGCGTTTTGTTTAAGTGATAACGCTAAAAATGCCATTTTAAGCCGCCAACTGGCAGTTAAGAGCTAAAAAGACGTAAAATGACAAAAAGAGCGCTGTTAAAAACAAATACGTCGTAAGTTACGCAGGCGAAATGCTAAAAAGTGCCATTTTGTCGTTTCTGTAGTCCGCACTCAAAAATCATTAATTTAAAAATCAAAAATCATTAATTGGCTTGAAAAGCCTTTGGTAACCGAATTTGGCGTTTCCGCTGCTGATATTTATGAGGAATCTGTGTTTTGGAATCCCTCTTTATCGTTGTTTTGCTTGTTTTTAGCTCAAAAACGCTTTTTGGCAGCTTAAGAGTCAGTCTCTGGGCCAATCGAGTTTCAGTATTCAGACCCAAAAATGAAACTTTGGCGTGGAGGGCTCAAAGTTGGAGGACTAAAATTTTTTTCGACCCCCTTTGGAGCCCCCTAGCTCGTCTGGAACCCCCCTACACCGTTTTTTTATTTCAGAATATTGTAGCGCTATCAATTCCCTACAGTTTCGTATAAGCCACATTGGCTGACCCGTGGAAGAAAGTGGTGAAATATGGCTTCAAAGTTGAAAAATCCTCAAATTTTTAGTTTTGGTTTTGATTTTAGTAACTAAAAAGGCCGTATAAGAACTGGTTCCAGACGAGCTAGGGGGCTCCAAATGGGGTCGAAAAAAATTTTTTTCATTGAAAATGGAATTCGACCGTTGATTCTGAAAGTATAATGTTTAATGTTTAATGTTTAATACACGTCCAACAGAATAACAAGCAACTCAGATCAAGGGGAGGGCGTGGCCGTTTGTCCGACGAGTGCCCTTCCCCGCAAGTACTCAGAAAAATCTAAATGCTGAATTAATTTTCTGAAGCGCGAAACCGTGGCTGCATTAACTATTTCGGCTGGTAAGCTATTCCATAAGGGAACAACCCGATTTGAAAAGAAAAACTTCCTTATGTCTAGTCTTGACCGTTGAACAAATAATTTACGGTTGTGACCACGAGTGCTTCGTACATTAGCATACTCAAATAACAATTGCCTTGGCAGCTTCACAAGTCCCTCGAGAATCTTGTAGACCATAACCAGATCGCGGATCAAGCGACGTTCTTCCAAGGACTGAAGGTTTAAGACCCTCAGACGCTCATAATAAGAAAGATTTTGCATACCTGGCAATCGACGAGTAAACAGACGCTGAACTCTTTCTATCAAATCTATATCTTTGAGCAAATTTGGATTCCAGACTTCAGTCGCGTATTCCAGCTTTGGTCTCACGAAAGTTTTGTATAATTTTAAGAGGAGGTCCTGGTTTCGACTGTGAAAAGCACGGAAGATTAGGTTTACGGTTTGAAACCCCTTAGTTGTAACTTTACGACAATGGAGGGAAAATTTTAAATCGTTAGATAAAGTAACTCCTAAATCAACAATACTAGAAACAGCAGGCAGAGGGTTACCATTGACTAAATACTCGGTTTGGGCGTTTCCATAACCTAAGTGAACAACAGAACATTTTTCAATAGCCACTGAGAGTTGCATTTTTGTCGCCCACTCGAACACGTGCCCTAAATCCGTACTCTAAAAGTTACCCTAAACCCCCAATTTTTTAGTCCCAACACTGATTAGTGCGCTAGAAACTCCAGCAGGAAATTCTGGTGCAGTACCAAAACTAAAAATTTGAGGATTTTTCAACTTTGAAGCCATATTTCACCACTTTCTTCCACGGGTCAGCCAATGTGGCTTATAACAAACTGTAGGGAATTGATAGCGCTACAATATTCTGAAATAAAAAAAACGGTGTAGGGGGGTTCCAGACGAGCTAGGGGGCACCAAAAGGGGTCGAAAAAAGTTTTTTTCATTGAAAATGGAATTCGACCGTTGATTCTGAAAGTACTCTAAAAGTTACCCTATGCCCCCAATTTTTAAGTCCCAACACTGATTATTGCGCTAGAAATTCGATTTTGAAATTTTGGTCCCATAGTTAAGCGGACCGATTTTCAGAAGGCCGTATCTCGAGCGTGGAGCATCGAATCGGGATATCCTTTGCGGTGGTTATATATCCTATCCATACGTATTAGTCGTCCAACTATGAGCCCTCCAGGCCAAAGTTTCATTTTTGGGGGTCTGAATATGGCAAAGGACCAAGACTCGATCGGTTCAGAGACTGACTCTTAAAATAGCAATGCTTAGCCTCCTTGCTGAGAAAAACGTGCTAAAAACGCATTTCCAGGCGTTTTGGAGCTTTCTGTAATTTTGCACCCCTCTGGGCGAAACCCTTCGACCCGCCACCTGACAGGAAAACCCGCTCCGGCGTGGATCTGTAACATATGGCCGCTACCAGACATGGGCAAAGGGGGGCTGAGGGGGGGTTGGCCCCCCCCTCAGGCTCTGACCTACCCCCCCCCTCAGCCGGCCGCTACCCCCCCTCAGGAATTTTTTGGAAGATTTTTGTATAGAAAATTATGATAAATATATGCCTGGATTAGGTGTAAATGAGCTCAGAATAGCTTATTTTAACGTATTTTGATGAAAAATAAGCCAAAAAACCTTGATTTTAGCCAAAAATCGGACTTTTTGGCTTACCACCCCCTCAGCCCCCCCCTCAGGCGCTCCTACCCCCCCCCCCTCAGCCCCCCCTCAGGAATTGAAAATTCTACCCCCCCCCTCAGCCGAAATGCTAGCCCATGTCTGGCCGCTACTATACTAATAGTGCATAATAATGCTAATAATACTACGTACTAATAGTGCTTGTGTTTTTACCATAGATGGGCCGGAACAATCCGGAGGGGGGGCTGGAAATCACGGGGGTTCCGAAAAAAATAAAAAAATCGCCTATTTTGCCTTAAATAAGCGAAAATTTTCTCCCTCCGTGAGGGGGGTCGCGGAGGGGGTATGTTCGGCCGAGGGGGTGGTATTGGCCGGCGAGGAGAGGGGGTAAACCCCACCCTTACCCCCCGCGGCCCATGTATGGGTTTTACCCAAAAACGTGATGCCGTTATAGTCTGGTGAATTAGGTAGGCTGAACCTAAAGACTTTTAGGCTTTGTCATGCTGGGTTCAAATGGCGAGTTTCCGTTTCTATCGCACAAAGAAAAACTGGAGCTTATCTCGGCTGCTAGAGAATTAACTCCTACCGATAAAGTACTGATTGCTGGAGCCGGGATGGAAAGTAAACCTTTTTTATTTTAGTTATTCAGTTGAAATGACATTAAAATGCAGTAATTCTAAAGGTTGGATTTCATGATGACCTAATTATGGTAATTTCAGGCACCGCGCACACTATCGATTTATGCAACGATTTTGCCAATCTTGGAGTGGATGCAGTCCTAGTAATCACTCCCTGTTTTTATAAAGGACGCATGACTGATCGCGCTCTGAAAGAACACTTCACTCAGGTTTCTTTTCTACTGTATAGAGTCAGACGCTTAACGCCATTTATGGTACTGGAACAGCAAAGGGGGCTGAGCGGAGTTGACCCCCTCCGGCACTGACCTACCTCCTCAGGAATTTTTTGGAAGAATTTTGTATAGAAAGTTATGATAAAAGTACGCCCAGAATAGGTGTAAATGAGCTCAGAATAGCTTGAATGTACTCCGGTTGGGTTTTTCTGCTATTGTTTCCACTCTTGTGTCGATTCTATTCGTGTCTACTGTAGGTTGCCGACCATTCCAAGGCTCCAGTAATCCTGTACAGCGTTCCAGCCAACACCGGCATTGACCTATCTGCCGACGTAGTGCTTTCTCTGGCCGGCCACCCCAACATAATCGGTCTCAAGGACAGCGGCGGCGATGTATGCTAATTTTTGCCTATTCCTGCAACGTTTTATCTGCTTCCATACTGTTGCTTGGTATTGGATTTTCCGAATGTGTGTGTAATTTGTGTATGCACATTCGACAAGGCAATGTGTACATTTGTGTATGTGTATTGTACCGAAGATGGTAGCCGAAGAATTGCGAGAAAATTCTGCTCAGGCAGTAACAATACTGTATGTTCGAACCAAAATATCAGCTTGTTGTATTTAAAGTTGCTTCTGATGCAGCCTTGCATCTCCTACAAGCTTAATTTCATGCATGGAAAAAATTTTTGAATGAAAAATTGTTATAAAAAAGCTTTTTTAGCATTTAAAAATTGTTTACACTCTAAACAACACTACTTGCAGATCACCAAACTAACGCGCATTGTGTCGCAGACCAAGCAGACCGGATTTCAGGTGCTGGCCGGTTCGGCTGGCTTCCTCCTACCGGCCCTGCAAATCGGTACAACAAAAAGCCGCAGTCACCGGTGTCCAACCCGTCGAATCGGTGTTTTTAGGCTGTGTGGGAGCGATTGCCGCCTCGGCTAACTGTCTACCTGGTGCTTTGGTCGAGCTGTACCATGAAATCAAAACCAATGGCTGCTCGCCGAAGGCTCTGCAGCTGCAAGCACGACTGATTGCGCCGAACACCGCTGTATGCTAATTTTTGTCCTTCACTAGCCCGGACGGGCTGAATCGGTGTTGTTTAGGTGACTCGACAGCTAGGCGTGCCTGCTCTAAAGTATATAATGGATAAATTTGGCTATTATGGCGGGCCGGTTAGATCGCCGTTGGTGGCTCTAAATACGGATGAAGAAGAATCGGTGGCAAATACGTTCCGAACTGCCGGGTTTTTGTGAGTTTTTAGGTGAAAAGTAAACCATGTAACAGAGCAGTCCGATTGTCTCATCATCCTACCTACCTTTACAATTTCAGGCACAAAAATGGCATTTAACAGCGATTTTTGGCTGTATTTTAGCCCGTAAGTTTTATGTTTCTAGCCATTTTTCCAGCCCGACCGAAACTACGATTTTGAGCGCTTTTTATTCTATCCCCTCTTTCCCGAATTTGTCCTCTGATCTCTCGGCAAATGACCTGTTACATGTACAGTATGGCGAATATAGCGCGAAGATTTTAGATTGTAGTTTTATAATGTTGTGCTATATCTATTGCACATTGTACGAACGTACATTTCTATCTCAATCTTGACTGTGATAGTTTATACTGTCTGTATGCAGTTTGGTATGTGGGAAATGATTTTACACTTATGTGAATGAATGCAAATTGTAGTGAATCCGAAACAGTCAGGGATCTTTTACATAAATACTAGCGTAGGCTAAGCGTGGCATTGGCACAGCGTGCCCCTCCCTAATCGCGGGATTTCTTTCCATTGGAACTCAATATTGTCTGGTACCCTGTCGCCATGTACAGCTGATTTTTCAAGGTTTATCTAAGCTGCTGATTACTATACAATTTACAATTGTATGACTTACTCGTAACACTTTACTTGCGTTTGTGTAGTAGCTACTGCAGTAAGAGGTACTTCAGTAGCTTGTGCAGTAGTAAATAGAAAACCTTCTATGTTCGGCTTCAGTAGGTCGCCGGAGAGGCGCATTTAGGTTAGGTTTTTTGCAATTTCAAGAGCATTTGGTGTAGAGTGCGAAATGGTATTGGGTTGGGCGTATTGGGAACAGCCCAACTACAGAAAAAAACAGATTTTTTCCCTTGCGCAAATAAGCGTTAGAAAGAAACGTTGCATAGATTAGGTTACACCATAGTACAGAGCTCGGGCACTTCTACAACTTTGGACCGCCTGCCCAAAGCGCTCCGACGCGCCGATAAGAAGTTATTCGCAAAAAAAACACAGAATTCATTTAATTTTAGAATGGATTTTAGTGATCAGTACATTTATTGGCGCCCTGTTCAATTTGAATAATTCATGTGATCGCCATTGTGTGCGCAAAGTCCAGGTCGCATGCTGCTAGGACACCAATACGTATGTAATGTAGAACTCCAACTCCGCTTTAGGGGCTTATTAGTGTGAACTATACACCAACTTGCTCACTGTCCGCGTCGACTAACCGATGGCAATGGATCTTGCATACTTCATCTCAATTATTCTGTCTGGTACAGATTCAGCTGTTAGTGTGTTTGCCAGCAGCGTTGGTGTCCTATTTCAAGAGACCCTGTTTTCACTCTAATTCATAAAAGTTTAGACAAATTTACATATACGTAGAAGCTACTGAGCCAAAATTAACGTTTTACGACAGCTCAATCAGTAAGAGTTTCATAAAAATCAGCTTGCCTACCCTGTTCCTGCAAAAAGGACTCTTCGTTTTTTTCAAATGACTAAACAATATGTATATAATAAAATAATGTTTTTTGCAGACCAACTAAAACAGGGAACGAGTGGTGTGATGTCCTAGCGATTTGTATTGTAAACCAGTGGTTTAGTTCAGGACTCCCTAAAACAATTAAGATATTAATTAGTATTACAAAGGCCTTTTTACAGTACTATAATACATTCTTGACCTTGACCTCTACCTGAAATTTCAGCATTCCTACTTTTACAAAGTGGAGTCAATATTGAAGCACAAGATACTGACGCTGCCAACACCGGTTTAACTACAGCCTCCTCAGCAGACAGTTCTGTTGAGCAACTTCTATCCACCTCCTCCAGCTCGGCCAATCAAAACGATCCGGCTCAAGCCACCACCTCCAGCTCGGCCAATCAAAACGATCAGGCTCAAGCCACCACCTCCAGCTCGGCCAATCAAAACGATCAGGCTCAAGCCACCACCTCCAGCTCGGCCAATCAAAACGATCAGGCTCAAGCCACCACCTCCAGCTCGGCCAATCAAAACGATCAGTCTCAAGCCACCACCTCCAGCTCGGCCAATCAAAACGATCAGTCTCAAGCCACCACCTCCAGCTCGGCCAATCAAAACGATCAGTCTCAAGCCACCACCTCCAGCTCGGCCAATCAAAACGATCAGGCTCAAGCCACCACCTCCAGCTCGGCCAATCAAAACGATCAGGCTCAAGCCACCACCTCCAGCTCGGCCAATCAAAACGATCAGTCTCAAGCCACCACCTCCAGCTCGGCCAATCAAAACGATCAGTCTCAAGCCACCACCTCCAGCTCGGCCAATCAAAACGATCAGTCTCAAGCCACCACCTCCAGCTCGGCCAATCAAAACGATCAGTCTCAAGCCACCACCTCCAGCTCGGCCAATCAAAACGATCAGGCTCAAGCCACCACCTCCAGCTCGGCCAATCAAAACGATCAGGCTCAATACACCACCTCTAACTTGGCCGATCAGAACAACGTACCTCCACCCAGCTCAGACAGTCAAAACAGTGAAGCTCCACCAGCTGTATCAAGTAAGGTATTATTAGACATGGTAAAATCCTCATATAACGGCTTTACAGTAACATACATACAGTAGGTGACTACTTTGCTACTGGTGCCGTTTCAGTGCCAGAAAAGGCATCGTTCCATGGCAAGAATGGGTTCACCAACCCAAACCCTACTGTAGCCGAGTTCGGTGTGCCGCACATGGTGCACTGCCCTTCAAAGTGCATCAAACATCCCGGCTGTAAAGGCTTCACCGTTGCCAAAACGGCAACCAGCCTTTCGTGTCAGTTGTTTGAAGTGGCAGCCATTGAAACAGATCTGAAAGCTGATCCGGCCAAAATGTATTTCCACATGTATGAAAGTGCCTAGTGGCACATCGATCGATTTCTTTTGCTTGTGTATGCTGCTCCCTGCTTTTGTGCCTTACAGTTATATATGTTACTATAAAGTATGACTAAGCTGAGTTTGACTTGACTGTGTACTGCCTTTGTGCAGGTAGGGTGATGAAAGAAATGGTTAACGAACGCATGAAAGGTACAACTGCTTCGAACTGTTTTCTTTCCATTTAGCAATACTGGTCCGACATGGGGTGAGGTGAGGCCATTGCTCCGCTCCCCATTGTTTGTCTAGCTTGTCAAGGGTCTAGTTAAGGTGTTTGTCTGGCATCGGCGTCTAGCATAGTGGTTAGTGCATTGGACCGGAAATCCAAAGGCTATTCGTGATCTCACCAAACAAAACAACAGGGCGCAGCGCACACGACTGTGCTACCAAATGTCAGAGAAGCCAAAAATTTGGGAGTTATTTTCGATCAAAACTTGAGCTTTCTTCCTCATTTACAAGATGTGGCCAAGCGATGTAAGCAGACTGTGTGGACTGTACCGCGTGAAAGAGTGCCTTCCCCGAGATGTTCTCGTTAAGATCGTTGAAACGGTAGTGCTGGCACGCGTCTACTATGCTCCTACTGGCGTCATTCATGCAGCACCGTCAACCTACGTCGAATCCACCCTGCAACGAGTGGGAAATTTTGGCGCTAAACTGCATCCAAAAATCCAAAAATTTGACCGGGCCACCGAGGCTCGCAATTCAGTGCGCTGGCACAGCGCCAACATCCAGTTAAAGTACCGAGCTCAAGTGCAAACTTACTCCCTGTTTCTGGAACAAAGCCCAATTACTGACCCGCAAATAATCACCGATAGACGGTCGCGACGCTGCAATGCTCACACGAAATTTAAAATTGCCTAACTTCAAAACGGAATCTGCCAAGAGAGCTTTTTGTTTTCAAGCCGCCTCTATTTTGAACGATGCTTTTGATGATTTAGATATCAATGTTTACGCTCCAATTTCGGTTGCCAAGTTTAAAATATTGCTGAAAGATTTTTACGACAAGCAGTTTTCCTAGTCAGTTGTTTTTCATGTACAGTATGTAGTGGTTGATTTTACATTTTTCTTTCGTTGATGACGATGATGATGATGATGATGATGATGATGACGACGACGACGACGACGACGACAACGACGACGACGACGACGACGACAACGGTGACAATGACGATGACGATGATGATTTGACTGCTCTTGGGCTGAGGTAAAGCCATACATGCAGTTGGGGGGAATGGGGGATTTCCCCCAGGCCTGATTTTCGGAGAAAATTCCCCCAGCCGGATTCTGGGGGGTTTGAAACCCTATTTTGGGTTTCTAAACCTGCAAACAGGGTTCGAAAAGCCCTGGTTAGGGTTTCAGAAATCCTCAACAAGGTTTTGGAACCCTAATTAGGGTTTTAGAAGCCCTAAATAGGGTTCCGGAACCCTAATTTGGGTTTCTGAAACCCTAAATAGGGTTCCGGAAGCCTAATTTGGGTTACTGAAACCCTAATTTGGGTTACTGAAATCCTAATTTGGGTTCCGGAACTCTAATTTGGGTTTCTGAAGGCCCAAAATAGGGTTCCGGAACCCTAATTTGGGTTTCAAAATCTCTAAAGAAGGTTCCAGAAATGCATTTTAACTGTATTATGTCGAATAAGATGGGTTTTTGGACGTTTTACAGCAAAATTACCTTTTACTTGCACATTTTAAATACAGTCAGTCGTGCCTCGTTAATATGGTCCTCGTACATGTATGGTTCCCTCGATTATAAGGCCAGCTAATATAGCTATTTCGATAATATGGCTATTTGGGCCTGTCCCGAAGATGTGGCCATATTAACGAGGCAGGACTGTAAAAAATAAGATTTTTTGCATGTTTTAAAGGAAAAATAGGGTTTTAAACGGTATTTTTGCACTTCAGACAGGATTCTTACCCTGTTTTGAGCCCAAAAAAGGTCGCTGAAACCCACTTTTGGACACAAAAAAGGTCGCTGAAGAAACCCCTTTGTTTCTAATTGCTGCAGGTTATATTCACCTTTACCTCAGCAGAGATACGTGTTTTTGGTCTCGGAACAAATTCTGGAAACGTGCGCACGCTAATTGTAAATCTTTAACAAAAGACTGAATCCGGTATCAAACAACTGTTTATGACCTATACATTATTGTTTTACACACCAGCACATCCACAACTAATTAACCTGAGATTACTCGCTCTATCATATTGCCTTACTTCAACTATTATCGGCCGATTTCACCGGGAACACCACTTAGAAAACTTGCTATAAAATTGATACGTATGGACGTACACTCCTGTCCAAGGCCGGATCGGTAGACCATTACAGCTACAGAATTAGCACAGTTAGAAAGATTGGGATCGAACCCCCAAGACGGTGGCCCTTTTAAAGAACGAAAAAATGCGCCACGACCTCCACTTACTAAAACAATCGTAGCATTTGAGTCCTCCGACAGATATGCAGGGTTCGTGCGGGACCTGGAAAGTCAGGGAGTCATGGAAAAGTCTGGGAATCAGAGAAAAGTCAGGGAATTTGGTGTCTGGTCATGAAAAACTTTGATAGCATCAGAAACATCTCACCGCCAAATGGTCGTGTCAGAACTTAACACAACACCCTTTTGAAAATCGGTCTTCTGACCTTATATACTACTATTTAAACCGGAAATTTACCCTCTGAATACCGTTTAAATGCGTTTTACACAGTCAATTTTTCAAATTTTCTCACATTGGTTGCAGTTTCCTCTCCCTGGTTGGTCAGGGAATTTTGACTTTGGTCATGGAAAAGTCAGGGAAAGGTCAGGGAATTTTGCTATCCAAAAGCCGCACGAACCCTGATATGTCTGCCCACGAGTCACTCATACTCATGTGAGTAGGCCTACCTAGATGCATATTTCGGCGCATTTACTTTCAGACATTCTTGAATAACAAATTAAACAAACGAAAAAAAAGAAAAATGCGCGATTTCCACTACCCCTTATTAAAACAATCGTAGCATTCGAATCTGCCGACAGATACATGTATGTCTGCCCAAGAGCATATGGGTAGATATGATAATTTGCTATCGATTAAGCATATACATACCAATATTCGTCCAAGCCCAAGGACGGTCGCTACTTGCGCCGATTAGTGTTTTCAGTGTACATCATTTTTTGCCATTTTTCAATTTGAAAGGGCCACCGTCCTTGGGTTAGACGAATATTGTCATGTTTATGCTTAATCGATAGCAAATCGTCAAATCTACCCATATGCTCTTGGGAAGACATATCTGTTCAAGAACTCAAATGCTACGATTGTTTTAGAAGTGGAGGTCATGGCGAATTTTTTCGTCCTTTAAAAGGGCCACCGTCTTGGGCTTTCGATCCCAATCTTTCTAACTCTGCTTATTCTGTAGCTAGGGTAATAGGCTACCGATCCGGCCTTGGCACGAATCTATAGTTGAGTCCAATCATTGATGCACAGTAGTAATTATGTAACTGTAGATCTTCTGGACAGAAACCCATGCTGATTATCAGAAATCAAGCACTCTTTAATAAGAAATTTTAGCATTTCCTCCTTTATGATTGATTCAATAACTTTACAGGGAACTGATGTCAAACATATTGGACGATATTTGCATCTAAACCTTAGATGGGGAGATGACTCGGATTGCAAGTTTTGAACTCAGACGACCGAATGTGGTATCAAATGACTGCTGACGATCTAATTATTACTATTTTACACATCATGAATTTGAATTTCCATACGTATGAATTTTATAGCAAGTTTTCCAAGTGGGGATCTGGGGAAATCGGCCAATAATCGGTGAAGTAAGGCGATATGACTAGAGCGCGTAATCTGAGATAGCATGCAGTAATTGGTTGTGGATGTGCTGGTGTGTAAAACAATAATGCAGAAGTCATAAGCAGCATTCGCTCATATTTGCTAAAGATTTACAATTTGGGTTCGCACGTTTTACAGGATTTGTTCAGAGACCAAAAACACGTATCTGAGGTAAAGCTGAATAGCATGCAGTAATTAGATGTTGATGTGTAAAATAATAATCAAGAGATCGTCAGCAGTCATTTGATACCACATGCAGTCGTCTGTGTTAGAAATTTGCAATTCGAGTGATCTGCCTCCCCATCCCCGGTTTTTTCGGCAAAAGGTAAAAAGCACCGTACGGACCGTAGAACCGTAGCACCGTCGGTTTCATCGGACCGTACTCCTGTTGTTCTCCTCTTCCGTTTTTAAACGGCGTCTGCCGAAAATCGGCCATTTTCCCCCACTGGTTCGATGAGACCGGCGGTGCTACGGTGATTTAGGGATGCTACCGAATTTCGGTGTTGTTCAGTAGTAGTATGAACCGAATAATTCAGTATTTTCAGCTATTCTGTTTCAGTATTTTTGGCACCGAATAAAATAACCGTATGAAACTCAATATTTTGCTGCTTTTTAACGCACTTGGCCACAAATGTTTAAAAATAGAAATAATCTCACTGCTTTTCGGTTATGTACCAGTAGCGTACCCTGGGGTGTACGGTTTGATACCCCACCCTTTCGGGCGGCAATAATAGCAAGAAAAGATTCAGAAAACCCAATAGATTATGTACTAAAACTGTTATTTTTGTGCCCAGGAGGCATTCAGTTTTTCAGGGCCAAAAATTTAACAACTACACACACACACATCCACACTAACACAGTGGCGTTACTATTGCATTCGCATTCAGTCTATTTGCAATAGTCGAATGTACACAAACA
The DNA here is from genome assembly GCA_030248155.1 of Sabatieria punctata. Lineage (NCBI taxonomy): Eukaryota > Metazoa > Nematoda > Chromadorea > Araeolaimida > Comesomatidae > Sabatieria > Sabatieria punctata. The sequence goes on from JASANB010001934.1 coordinate 18,925, forward strand.
GCTACTTTTAGCCTATGTTTACATCAATCAGCACTGTACATCTAGAAAACAAATTGCTCGCTCAAGTGCCGGTTGTGCTTGTTCTATCAGACGAGTGTACACATCATGTTCCACATGGATTCTGTCCAAACGAACGTATGGGTATCTAAGAATGTATGCATGCATAATAATCCTTTAAGGAAAGAAATGCAAAAAATGTGAAAATCCGATTTTTGTGTTACAGGGTACCTTACCTTTCGGTCAGCCATGCAGACCGGGCATGGATCATAAGCTTACAGCAACGGTCAGAGATAAAGTATCAGGCTTGCTGTTCGAATTTCGGTGGAATCCTGTGATGCTCTTCATGCATCAACACAATATCGTTCGGTGGATTTAGGATGTCCACAAGGAGTGGTACCCAAAATGATGAATGGCATAGTGTTTGCCGAAATTTCCTATCAGATCCTGCATCCTTACCTTGCACTTAGTGCACATACGGTACTTCGAACCAGCAACCCAACTTGGCCACAACACTGTATAATACAGTTGACAGTTTTACTGCGAATGGTCTCCAGAGAAGAGAACAAAAAACGATTGGCTTGGAATCAACAGCCCATCCCTGCTATAAGGCGTGCCGGGATGGCCAACTATAGGGTCGTGACCAGCGCCAGCTGCGCTACTGCCGTTGGGATCATAAGGGTGCCGCTCGAGTTACTGGAGGCAACAAAACACTCTGAACGCTTGTATTTCCGGCAACAGCCGGACCGTAACGCCTCTCTCTTCGTGCCTAAAATTAACCCATCTGGTTTTATAATAATCTTTCCGATTCTCTGAATTCTCTGCTTCTGTCGTATACATCAATATCATATGAATATCACATATTTAAACGCTCATATAGTTTGAACAGCACCGGCTTTGTCTCTTGATATGCGACTGAATGGCCTGATTTTCGTTACATCCGATTAGTCGTTGATGAACATATTCGAGGTGGTTGTCAAGCTCTCCTTTCGCAGCAATGGCTACTGCGTGCTGGCAGAAGTGCCTGCAGCGATAAGGAACAAATCTGCCCACCGTCGTAGCACCGTCGGTCAGTCTCATCGAACCAGTGGGGGAAAACGGCGCTTTTCTGCAGACGGCGTTTAAAAACGGAAGAGGAGAGCAACAGGAGTACGGTCCGATGAGACCGACGGTGCTAGGTGCGTAGTTGGTATATCCCACCCAAAGTGGTCCAAATAAACCACGGCATGGACGTACGGTACAAAAGTGGCCCAAACGCGATATAGCCTGTACTTCGTCTATCTACAATTCTACAGTTTTAAAACAGCATTGTAAGACAACCAGACTCGAAAAGATGGTCTGTAAAGTGTTTCGAAAACTGAAACTTTGGTTCTGCTTTAAGTCTAGAGGTTATTGGTTGCACTTCCACAACAGACTAAACATGGTTACCAATAGTGATCCGCTAACCAGGCAAGACAGGCGGAAATGAGTGGGAGTGGGGATTAAAATATTTTGAAAATAGCTATCGATTGGTGCGCACTGCGCATGTGAATGCTGTCGGTTCGGTTTAGATATCGGCAAACAGCACACGTTTGAATTTCGGTCGTTAGAGGTCCAAAAATTTGCCAAAAAAACGGCTGGTGATTGGTGAGCCAACTTTGAGGAGATGTGTGTAGCTCCGGTTCTAGGGGGGTGTTTTTCTTCAAATATGCCCGATCGTTATCGTACGTGGTCTATATGCTCCTGGTCTAGCAAGTAAGTTGACTTTCTCGCGAAATGCATGTTAATAAAAGTTCTGCTTTAAGAGGTCATAGACATTGATAAAGCCAACAAAAATTGCAAATCAAGCAACTGGGACAGCAACTGTGGTAGGGTCCACCAAACAACAAAGAGCGAACTAAATAGGACAATAGGTTTTGCTGGTTCGTAGTCATCTCCCATTACACCGCATGGCGATTCGGTATGAGCCCTCGGGACAAAACATACATGGACCGCGGGGCAGGGGGTTAGGGAGGGCTAACCCCCTCCCATCGCCGGCCATACCTCCGAACCCCCTCCCGGAGACCCTCAGCCCCTCGACCTACCCCACTCAGTCGGCTGCTACCTCCCCCTTTTGGAATTTTTTGGAAGAATTTTGTATAGAAAATTATGATAAAAATATGCTTGGATTAGGTGTAAATGAGCTCAAAATAGCTTATTTTAACTTATTTTAATGAAAAATAAGCTAAAACCCTTGATTATAGCCAAAAATCGGACTTTTTGGCTTACCACCCTCTCAGCCCCCCTCAGGCGCTCCTACCCTCCTCAGGAATTGAAAATTGTACCCTCCTCTGCCGAAATTCTAGCCCATGTCTCCATACATGGGCCGGAAAAATCCGGAGGGGGGTAGGGGGTTGGAGACCTCGGGGGGGGGGCCGAAAAAAGGCAAAAAAACGCCTATTTTGCCTTAAATATGCGAAAATTTCCTCCCTTCGGGAGGGGGGGTGGCCGGCCGAGGGGGGGGATGGCCGGCCGAGGGGGAGGGGTATACCCCCCTTACCCCCCGGCCCATGTATGCCCATGTCTGCATGAAACTGATAATAATATTATATTAACTCGGCCGCACCGTTAAACGCACACGGCCTTTTCAACGACGTTTATAGCGAAATTTTTATTTAAACTATATTTTCTGGTATGAAAAACTGTAAAAACTATTTTTTCCGACCTGATTTCTACATTTTCAGGGTGCTCCAATCAAATCCTCATCTTGTACTATTTTTTGACAGTACTATTTTTGTGTACTATAAGTGTACTATTTTGAGGGATATACCTACTTCTCCCCACGGGGTGCGTCGTTGGTATCTCCCGATCAAAGTGGCCCATTGTTCAGGCGGTCTGTACCAAAGTGGTCCAAACAATTTCAGACTGTTTCGGCTTCGGCGATGTTGTGAAGTGAAGCAGAGTCTTCTTTAAGAACATAACCTGACGTAGAAAACCGAAGACTCGGATTAACTTATAACAGCACAACCACTTTTAATGTGCAAACGCGTTCTTTGTTGGTTTCAGAATGGTAACTCTTGCTGCTTGCTTGTATGTTTGTATCCACGGGGCCATGAGCAGTGAACAACTCTATAGGGAAAAAGATTTACTAAGCAAAGACCCAATTTGCACTGTTTAATCTACCTGTGACGAAGACAGTTCCAACCAAGCCTCTCCTCAACTCAAACGCTTTCGAAACCGTGCCATATCTCTATTTAGGATCGCATTTTATTCAAGAACATACATGTACTACGCATTACCAAGAAAGACCGTCTACGCCTTATTGTACTCTTTATTTACCGGTCAAGAACGTCCCTATTTACTGGTCTCTACCGGTCAAGCTTTAATGTAAATGATACCCGGTACACTCCTCCACCAGCGAAATAGGTATTTTTAACGTGAAAAGCTAAGCTAAAACCTAGGCTGGGCGGTCGGCTCGGCGGGTGGGAATGGGCCAATGTAAATAGGGGTACTGAACGCACATGTAACTTGTACAATGCTATTTCTATATGAAACACCACTCCAAACGATGTTGTGCACAGAAACTTTGCTGGTTTCAAATCCTATGGTAAATCTGATGTTTTTTTTCAACATTTGCAGGAGTCTCAGTTGGTAACAAACAGTGCAGTAGTTTTTTGACTGTTTTGTATTGTACATTTGTTCTTTATTTGAGTCTCCAACCCCTCGTTTGAACCATGCTGTTGGTGTGGGTTGAGAGAATAAAGTTGAAGTTGACGTAAACTTTATCACGCATTAGCGCTGGTACCGTAAATTTGGGCTTTATGCCCATTCGATATTACCGGAATTTTTACTGTTCCGACGTTTTTTACTGTTTGCTAAGACCTCTGGCGACGGGTAAATAAAGGCAATTCGGTTTCTTCGAGCCGTCGAGCCGTTCGAGCCGTTCGCACCGGCAGGTAACGCTGTGGGCGCTGAATTTTGTGCAATTGGCAGAACGTTTTCAGGCTGTGATTTTCTTCAATATGCTTTGTGCTTTCACTCGCATCTGTCTTGGCCAACTCCGAATCGCCATGCCGAAATACTATCCCAAGAATCGGCCGATTCACTTGTTGAAATCAATTAAATGGACGATTTCCGTTCAGATTGCAACGATTTCAACTCTTCAAGCTGTCAATGTGCTTTGTGCTTTCACTCACATCTCTACTGACCAAGTCCGAATCGCCATGCCGAAATACTATCCTGAGAATCGGCCGATTCAGGTGTGGAAATTGGTAAAACTGACCATCTTCCTTCCGATTACATCGATTTCAGCTGTGATACTTCTTCAATATGTTTTGTACTTTCACTCACATTTCTTTTGGCCAACACCGAATCGCCATACCGAAATATTATCCCGAGAATCGGCCGATTCACTTGTGAAAATCAATTAAATTGACGATTTCCCTTCAGATTGCAACGATTTCAACTCTTCAAGCTGTCAATGTGCTTTGTGCTTTCACTCACATCTCTACTGGCCTTGCCGAAATGCTATCCGGAGAATCGGCCGATTCAGGTGTGGAAATTGGTAAAACTGACGATTTTCCTTCCGATTGCATCGATTTCAACTCTTCAAGCTGTGATACTTGTTCAATGTGCTTTGTGCTTTCACTCACATCTCTTCTGGCCAACTCTGAATCGCCATGCCGAAATACTATCCCGAGAATCGGCCGATTCAGTTAGGAAATCAATTAAACTGTCGATTTTTATTCAGATTGCGATGATTTCAGGTGTGGTGCTTCTTCGATACACCTGAGCATCCTGTCCAACCACATGTACCGGTCAGCTCCGATTCGCTAAACCGAGCACCATCTGGGAGAGAATCGGCCGATTCGGTTTTGTTTGTTTCGTTTTGGTTTTTAGTTCCACTGTCCTTTCGTACAGCTCAGGACAGCCCGCGCTCTTTTCAGAGCCTTTCAATTGGGCAACCCTGCCTACAAGCAACCCTGCCCCTTCCTGCTATTCGGTCCTCGGAGCAACGGCAGCGCCGGTTCGGTTCCCAGTTACGTACCTGCTACCATCACTGGCTTTTGGCGGCCTGGGTTGGGCTTTGCGTCGGCTACTTCCAGTCGCTTCGACCGGTTTTGAACCCACAAACAACCTCTCTCACATATGCCGGAGCCGAAGTGACACACGGGATAGCGCAAACTACCCATCATGACCAAGACGTGACTCGGTTGTGTAAAACGCCGAAACTGACGATTTTCCTTCAAATTGCACATTTTTTCAATACTTCCGCCCTGTATTTTTCAGGATGCCTTTTGCACCCTGTATTCTTCCGCGTGCTTGGTTTGCCCCCAAATTATACCCCTTTAAAATTTGTACCCCCAAAAATTCTTACCCCCATATTTTTGGTCCGAAATTTTTTGCGCCTAGTATTTTGGCACACCCCGAACCCCCTGTTGCATGTACGATACGAAATATACAGAGAGCAAAACAGTTCGGATTAAAAAAATGGGGGGTAAGAAATTTAGGGGGGGGGGGGGCAAATTTGGGGGGGCAAATGAAGCATCCTGAATAATACAGGGCGCAAAAAAATCAGGGAGAGAAACCATTTTGGGTGTACAAATTTTGGGGGTACAGATTTAGAGGTACAGATTTTAGGGGGTACATACTGTATTTTAGGGGGTAAACTAAGCTGGTAAACCGCAAAATACAGGGCAGAGAGAGTGTATCGAGGAAATATGGGCAATCTGAACGAAAATCGTCAGTTTTAAATTTCCACAACCGAATCGGCCGATTCTCGGGATGATACTTCGGCTTAGCGAATCGGAGTTGGCCAGAACATATGAGTGCTGCTCAGGGCGTATCGAAGAAGTATGCAGCTACAAGAGTTGAAATCATTCATCGTTGCAATCTGAAGGAAAATCGTTAGTTTCATTAATTTCCACAACTGAATCGGCCGATTCTCGGGATGATATTTCGGTATGGCGATTCCGAATTGGCCATTAGAGATGTGAGTGAAAGCACAAAGCACATTGACAGCTTGAAGAGTTGAAATCGTTGCAATCTGCAGGGAAATCGTCAATTTAATTGATTTCCACCAGTGAATCGGCCGATTCTCGGGATAGTATTTCGGCATGGCGATTCGGAGTTGGCCAGAAGAGATGTGACTAAAAGCACAAAGCACATTGAACAAGTATCATAGCTTGAAGAGTTGAAATCGTTGCAATCTGAGGCAAAATCCACAGTTTAATTGATTTCCACAACTGAATCGGCCGATTCTTGGGATAGTATTTCGGCATGGCGATTCGGAGTTGGCCAGAAGAGATGTGAGTGAAAGCACAAAGCACATTGAACAAGTATCATAGCTTGAAGAGTTGTAATCGTTGCAATCTGAACGGAAATCGTCCATTTAATTGATTTCAACAAGTGAATCGGCCGATTCTTGGGATAGTATTTCGGCATGGCGATTCGGAGTTGGCCAAGACAGATGCGAGTGAAAGCACAAAGCATATTGAAGAAAATCACAGCCTGAAAACGTTCTGCCAATTGCACAAAATTCAGCGCCCACAGCGTTACCTGCCGGTGCGAACGGCTCGAACGGCTCGACGGCTCGAACGGCTCGAAGAAACCGAATTGCCGTAAATAAATCTAACGGGGCCGGGTAAATTTTGTTCGATTTCTGGTTAATTAATCTGGCCGGGTAAATATTCGGTAAATATTGATCCGGAGATACACAGGCCACACCCTCCCCACGGTTAGGGATGCAAATGGTATCCGGTATTATTTGGTATTATTCGGTATTATTTGGTATTTTTTGAGAAATGGTATTATTTGGTATTTGGTATTTTCGTATACCAAATAATACCGGATAATACCAAATAGTTTAGATAACAGGATTACTTGGACTTTCAGCTAAATAATTCAGCTTACTTTGCGATCGTGGTATGTTTTGCAACATTCGAGCTCATTTTCCTCTTTATTTTATTGCGCAACAGTAACAAAATGGATTAGAACTGTTCATATAGCTGTGATTTAGCACAAAATTCTGAAAATTGATGTTTGAACTGAATGTTCCACTTTTTTGTCTAAACTTCTTTACCTGAGCCGCATGCATCGGAGATGCTTCCTGTATGACTGAAAAGTCCTTATTTGACTAGCCTCAGCTGATAGACATGTCAACATGACGCGAGCCTAATTCTGGAGCGCACCCTGCCAACTGGCAAGGCAGTTTAAACTGCCCGCCGCGCCGCTCTGCCTCTCGCTCACTGTCGCTGGCGCTTATTGATCTGTCCTGGCCCATTCATAATAATTGGCCTTGGCCTGCAGGCTCTTCTCTTATAATTACAATCGATAGTCAGCGCACTTGCTATTTATTCGTGTTACTGTTATGGGACAAAGTTAGTAGTTCAGTAATCATAACTACACATAGAATAAAAGCCAGAGTCAAGCGTACTGGTCGATGGGAGATGATAATCACTGGAATGGAACACTGGAATGGAATGGAACGGTCATGATAATCGCTGGAATGGAACGAGAATCACTGGAATGACAAATTAGACTGTCTAAATGCTCTAAACGCATCCAGCAAATATTTACTAGACTGTATGGGTCACCACCCCAGCGGAACAGCGTAGACTAACACTTCTATTTGAATTACATAACGCATATGCTTATTTGTTTATTTATTCGCCCCAAACCACGTACATTTGTAAGAACATTACCAAAAAATATGCAGAAACGACACAAGTACTGCAAGTAATGTAATACACATCAAGCTAGAAAGATGAACGCTTAAGAAGTGGGGTTTGACCCAGCGGCGCCCGTTTGAATGGCGTCTGACGCTGAGCCTGTTAAAAAGCGTTTCAATTTGACTGTTTCTGAACAGAGATGTGAGGTGTGTTTTTTCTGGTGTTTTTTCGTTTTTTTCGAAAAAAAAACCCGGTTTTTCCTAATGGTCGGAAAAAAACATAAATCGCGGAAAAAACTCAAGCCTAATTTATGTCATTTTTCAGTTAAAAAATGGACTTTTGAGATGTATAATAGGCTAGACTGCCTCAAAACTGTTAGAAAAACAACTGAAAATACCAAACTTGGCAATCTAAAACAAAAAGGCAAACTGCTGTAAGAAAATTTGCATATAGCGTTTATTGATGGAGCCTGTCAGGGACTGTTTCATGGCTGTTTCGTGATTGACATTTCTGTTCTGAAAAGACTCAGGAAGGCGCTAAAAAGCGTTAGGAATCATAAAACCAGACTAGGATATCCAGAACTTGAGCAGGAGTTTTTTCCGCGATTTTGGAAAAAAACCGGAAAAAAACTGGAAAAAACAGGCCGAGGTTTTTTTCGGAAAAATATCCATCCCTGTTTCTGAACTTAACCTTTTCTTAAAGATACCTATACTGTGTGTGCCGTTACCGTCTCGGCCGAAAGAGAGTTCCATGGAGAACTACCCTCACCTCAAAACTGTATTTTCTGCAGTCAAGTCGGGAATAATGAGTGGCTAATTTTGAAGAATGCCCTTTGGTGTACGTCACTGGTGCTCTTACAAACAAATCTCCCTCTTTTAGGTACACTAAACGGTATATTATTTGGTAAACCAGGATCAGATCGTTTTGAAGTCTGCGAATCTCTAAATTTTGAAGCTCAAGGCCTCAGCGAGTAGCAGTTATTCTAGGCGCTGTGCATAGTTCCTGTTTTGCATATGCGGTAGCCTTCTTGTAAAATACTTTGCACTTTTTCAAGGTCATATATATTTTTAATGAGGTAAGGGCTATAAACTGGGCTTCCATAGTCCAAAATGGGGAGTAAAAAACTTTTATTTAATCTTACCAAAAATAATTTACTCCAAGGCTCTGAAAAGCGCTAAGCATTGAATTTAATCTGGAATAAGCTTTGATGCAATTGACACTGCAATGCTCACTAAATTTTAGATCTGGCGTAACAATAATTCCAAGATGTCAGCTATTTACATCATCAGCTAGAAATCTTTTGTATCTGGAGAACTTCCCTCACAGTGGCGATTAGCTCACGTAGTGGCAATTCATAAAAAAGGGCCGACATCAAAAGTTGAAAATTACCGACCTACAGTATTAGTCTGACTTCTGTTTGCTGTAAAATTATGGAGTCTATGGTTAAAGATAAAATGACAAATTTTTTGCGAGTTGAAGGTCTAATTTCTGAAAGTCAGCATGGTTTTCTCTCACGACGCTCCACCGTCTCTCAGCTTCTTGAATGTGTAAATGACTGGACAAGGCATTTAGATGAAGGTGAATTTGTTGAGGTATTTTATATGGATATTGCGAAGGCTTTCGATTCCTGTATTCACAGAATAATGTTAGCTACGCTCAGGGCGTATGGCATTTGTGGGAATTTGCTAAACTGGATTAGAGGGTTTCTTAGTCAGAGACAGCAACAGGTAATAATTGAACGTACTGCGTCATCCGTGGTAGATGTTACTTCTGGGGTCCCTCAGGGATCATGTATTGGTCCTCTACTCTTTCTAATTTATATAAATGATTTGCCTCAAGCTATAGCTGAATTCAACGTTCAAATCAAAATGTTTGCCGATGATTGTAAGATATATCTAGGTTTGCCTAAAGACCAAACGGATTTGTCTCAGTTTCAACATACCATTGAAGCTATCTTCACCTGGTGTAATTCGGTCAAACTTAAACTTGCATTGCACAAATGTTCCATACTTCATTTAGGGAATACAAACCCAAAGCACGAATACGAAATTAATGGTTCACAAATTAACTCGGTCTCAGAGATTTTGGATTTAGGTGTTCTTGTGGGACTTGATCACCGTAACAACTTATCCTTTTCTAAGCATTGTGTTAAAACCGCCAGCGATGCGTCCAAACGAGCTCATTTGATTCATAAAGCTTTTTCATACCGTAACCCCGAATTTCTTACTGAGCTTTTTAAGACGTATGTCAGGCCTAAATTAGAATATGCTACTGCTGTATGGAACCCATACAAAAAGAAAGATATATTAGTGGTTGAAGGTGTTCAACGAGTTTTTACACTGCGGCTCTCTGGCTTTGCACACCTGCAAGGCGCTTACTTTGAACGCCTTAAGGCGTTAACCCTTGAAACACTCGAGTACCGCAGGCTCGTAGTTGATTTGCAATTTGTTTACAAAATAGTTTATGGCTTGATCGATCTGTCTTTTGACGACTTTTTCCAAAGACCTCTCCTTTGCTCTACACGGGGCCACTCTCAGAAACTGTCCCTTCCTTCTTTGGGAAAAAATTTGGACTGTCGAAAACACTTTTTCTCGATGAGGGTGATACACATCTGGAATTCCTTACCTAACGATATTGTAGAATCTAGAAATTTGACGATTTTCACGGAGAAACTAAAGAAAATGGATCTTTCGGGCTTCCTCCTGTTTCAGTAAAGGTGCACCGTTCTTTTTAGACATTGTGCACCTGTTGCCCACTAACACTCTTTCTGCGCTGTTCGTTTACATTGTACTAACATGTTGTCTTGCTTGGGTGACAAAATAAATAAATAAATAAATAAATAAACATTGTAGTTTTCACTAAATCAAACTACAGTACAATACAAACCTGCATTGCAGACATTTTTACAAAAGATGACAGTTTTTCGGCAACAGAGAACGTAAAAACTTTGTTGCAAACTCCAAAAAATTTTGGGAGGGTAGCCAAATCATTATGTAATTAGGAGGGGAGGGGCTCAGCAAAATATTACGACCCATTGCCAGGGGTAGGTGGGTCCAAAAACGGATAAAATGCCGTGACGTAATTTTTGGATGGCTCCTTACAGCGTTTGATTGTGTGTAGTGCTGCCATAATAGCGTTATTTCTTCTTAAACAATAGAGAACATTTCTTGGCAGCTGCGTAGTTTTGTTCTGATTCCCAGTCGATTGGTCCATTCCCCCACCTGGAAGACTTGATTTCCTTAGCCTAAATCTGAACTTACACTTCAAGCATGAAAATAAGCTTATAGTCAGGGTGGTCGACATGTGGAGGGAGTAAGCCTCCTGCCTTCAAATCGAACATAACAAACTTCCAGTACCAAAATATCCCAATCGCAACATTTTCCGATGGGATAGTGACCCGTATTTTGCATACTGTCTAGTAAACAGTTGCTGGATGCGCTTAGAGCGTATTGACAGTCAAACTTTTCATTCCAGTGATTCCTGTTCCATTCCAGCGATTATGTGTTCCATTCCTGTTCCATTCCAGCGTTTCAGTGTTGGAACGAATTACCATCTGAAATTATTGAAGCGAATACAGTCTCTCTATTTAAGTCAAGGCTTCTAGCACACGACCTCAGTAAGTTCTTTAGGGGTGGGGCAGTAGCCGGTCAAACGGCCGTGTCCGCCCCAGGATTCTGAATGATTTGTTTGTGTTTGGACGAATAAACTTAACTAACTAACTAACTAACTATTATCATGGCCGTTCCATTCCATTCCAGCGTTCCATTCCAGTGATTATCATCTCCCCTGGTCGATTGCCATTTATCTTCTCTGCGGAACAGTCGCACTTTCTCGTCTTGGTGCTGCTGTCTGTACAAAATTATGTTTTGCTGTCGCTCTTCTTCTTCGCGAGCTTCCTCCAATGCGCGCAACTGCTCTTCCTCTCTACGCCGCTCCTCCTCTTCGCGCTCACGCTCTTTCTCGCGCTCTCTTTCACGCTGCCGAGCTTGCTCATAATTTTCTTCTTCTATGCGCTCCTGCTCTTCCCGATCGCGCTCCATCTTAGCTTTTTGTTCTAGCCTGAATTACAAACTTGATATTTTTTCTAGTAAGTTACTCAGCTGCAGTAATTTTGGGCTGAAATGCAGCTATAAAGTGCTGTTTTGCGGGCAATTATAGTGTCAGAAAATATATACAGTAAAGTACTCACCACATTCGTCACATGTAATCTTTTGCGGTGGTGTCCTTCGAGCGTTGTCAGGATGAGCTGCAGCTAAGTGCCGGCTAAGTCCACCTCCGTTAGCATAACTCTTCTCACAGTGCGGGCACTGCTTTCTACCAGAAACCGAACAAGACTCCATTTACAGCAAGGCAAAAGACCGGAGTTAAACATTACCTGCGCGTGGGTCTTTTATATCATCACCTTATCACATCGGAAACGCCTATGGACTCGGAAAGCCCTCACAAAGCATTATCTTGTTGTCTTGTTCCGGCGGTCTTACGCTCTGTTGCACTGCATGTGGTCTCTTAGTAAACAGCCATGTACTGTAAGTGTAATCGGAGACTTGGTGTCTGCACAAGTCTTGGCTATTGCCTCGGGGGCCAATTAGCGCCAGCGAGAGCGAGCGAGAGGCAGAGCGGCGCGGCGGGCAGTTTAAACTGCCTTGCCAGTTGGCAGGGTGCGCTCCAGAATTAGGCTCGCGTGTCAACATGAGCATCAGCACGTTATAGACCTTGCTAAAATTCCTTTTCCAGTAGTGCAGGGGTTATCTGAACGTGATAAAAGCTTGATTTGGCTTACGAAATCAAAGAGATAATCTTCTGGATTAGTTCAGATTGCTTTCGACCTATTTTTAAAACTATTTGGTATTATTTGGTTTTATTTGGTATTATTTGGTTCAGAAAATACCATTCCCTATTTGGTATTTGGTATTTGGTATTTTTCATACCATTTGCATCCCTACCCACGGTGCTACGGTCCGTACGGTGCTTGCTTTTTATTTTACCTTTTGTCGTTTTTTCCGGGAATCCCGACCCGACTAGGGATGCAAATGGTATCCGGTATTATTTGGTATTATTCGGTATTATTTGGTATTTTCTAGGTATTTGGTATTATTTGGTATTTGGTATTTTTATATACCAAATAATACCAAATAGTTTAAATAACTAAACAGATAGCATTTAAGCGATAAATTCTGCATATTTTGCGACTGTATACCATGTCAGAGCTCTTCTGTTCAGAGGTTTCTATTTACTTCTAATTTACTAAAAGTTTAACAATGCAGATATGCAGAACAAGACGTCTCTTTACTGTTTCTGAGCAACAAAACAACAAAGAATTCTGACCAGTTTAGCTTATAACAACCATTCATGGAAAATTCTCAAAAAGTGGGAGGGGGCCCCCATGAAACGACGCAAGGCGATTTTTTGGGGAAGGGGGTCCGAAAAATCGGGATTTTGGAACGACGTCGTTTATGGACGGCCCCTTTATCGAGACCGAGCCTAGACCACAAACGTCACAACGTGCTTGCCCATTTCCCGAGTAAGTGAAAAACCATCAAATTCTGCTCGTTTTCTTTCTCTGCATGACTAGATTTCTTTTAGATGCAACAAAAACTCTTCCACTGAGGCAAAACTTATATATTTTTGCTGAAAAAAGCAAAAAGTATGACTTTGCGCACATTCCAAACAGTTAGCGACCTGTTTATCAACTATTTGGAATTATTTGGTATTATTTGGTATAGAAAATACCATCTGGTATTTGGTATTTGGTATTTTTTATACCATTTGCATCCCTAATCCCGACCCGATGCCTAGCGATTGTTTTTTTCGTCTTCTTTCTTCTTGTGGTTATTTTTGTTTAGGTGACCAGTATACAAAAGAAACGTTGATGCCGTCAAGTTCAAGTAGCTTTAGTCGACGCACGATTGATGCCCGCTGTGTGAGACACTTGAAAGCCAAGGTCTTCTTTTCTTCTCCTTTCTTCTTTCTTCTTCAGTCGTTCGCTTGCTTGCTTGCCCTGTGCCTAAGGATAGGCTTTGCTTTGGTTTTAGTAGTGTAGGCGTAGGGTACTTCGGACGATTCGCGTTTTTTTATTTCAAGCGTTTCTTAAAAGCTTCACAAGCTCAGGGTTCATACGGGTCAGGGAAGTCAGGGAGGTCAGGGAATTTAAAGATGGTCAGGGAAAAGTCAGGGAATTTCAGGTCTGGTCAGGGAAAATTATAGGGATTTTTTCAAACTTTCTCGCCCTGGTCGGCCGGCTCGAAGCAGGACTATTAGGCGACGCCGATTAGGCGATGCCGATTAGGCGATTTAGCGGTACTATTAGGCGACGGTACTATTAGGCGACAGAAATAATTTTTTTCTGTAAGTCCGTACGGCAACATAGGTTGCCACTAAAACATAGCACAACAATGCAAACAGCACAACAGCAATTAAAACGAAGTATAACAAAATAGCAAAGCAATTTCAAGGACTCATTTAAAAAATAAGTGCAACACCATGGATGGATAAATTCCAACTCACTGAGCACTCATTAGTAGAGTAGAAACAATTCTGCACATGTCGCCATACATGGGCCGTGGGGGTCCGGAGGGGGGCCGTTTGCCCACACCTCAACTTGGGCTCCACCCCCAAACGACCCCACCCACCCACCTGAAGCCGACTATTGTTCCTGACCCCACACACTAAAATCGCCGCGGCCCTCCCCCCAAACCCGCAGGCCCACCCTCAAATTTTCGGATTTTGACTACCCCCAACCCATTTTTCCGGCCCAGTATGCATGTCGCAGAACATTTATAAAGCGCCCGATGGATGGACGCGCCGCATCAAATTCTCGCTGCGAAACTCTGTGAGCTGCTTCCTCAAAGTTATTGGTGCGTCGTGCATCGTCTGCATCCAAAGTGCGTTAATGAACATAGCAACCCAAAAAATGACCCGACCCGACGACAGCTCGCGGGCTCAACGCAAGCTGGGGAATAGGGGCAATTGCCAGGATCTGAGCTAGAAACAGTTTGGGCAGGTGGCTTGTTTAGCTATAAGTTAACGAGTTATAAGATAAACGAGACATGATTTTAGTGCCACTTAGCCATGCATAGTTAAGAACAGCGCATTAGGCTTACAGCTGAACATGGCCCCTTGACTGATTCGGAAGAGCCACCTAATTGGTACCTAATACCTAATCTATTAATGTTTTTTTGTCGCCTAATAGTACCATCGCGTAATCGGCGTCGCCTAATAGTACCGTACCGTGGCCAGCTGCTCAACCAGGCCTTGTCAAACTCTGAAACTGTTAATTCCTGTTAATTTTACGCCAAGACTGCCTTTTAAATGCGTTTTTGAAAGCTATTTCGTCAAAATTTTCTCGCCCTGGTTAGGCTGCGGCCCAACCAGGCCTCGTCAAACCCTGAAACTGTTAATTCTTGTTAATTTATGCTCGGAATACCTGTTGAAATACAGTTAGTTTTGAATACCAAATTCACCCTTTGCTTTTAGAAAATTATTGGGTATGCTAGTGTTTATGTAAATATCTGCCGATGCAAAAGAAATCACAAAATTAGGTGCTTGAAGACATTTACTGTTTTATGAGTTTGTGAGTTTGCTTGTAGAAAGTCAGGGAACTTTAGCACTCAGGTCAGGGAAAAGTCAGGGAATTTGGAAAACCCTGATCGTATGAACCCTGAAACTTCAATAAACTTACTTCCGTCGTGGCTGAACCGGGGCTACATCTGTGCCTAACGAACGAAGTTGCGATAGCAATAAAAATTGTTGCCTGAAACAAAGTTTTTAGGTGATTTATTGATAGTGTTTAGCGTTATTGCATGGAATTTAGCAGGTTTGCTTCCAAAAAAGAGCGGAAAGTGAAAAAGTTCCGGCTCCGGCACCCTTCAGCACCGGAAGCTGACCCTACATTGACTAATAAGTTTTCGTTTTTTTTCAGATGGACACCGCTTTCTTAAACATAGACACATCGGCAGTTTCTCAGGCTAGATCTGATTTGTCATTTTGGTGGAAGTCCGACCAGTGTTACAAAGTAATAATATTACAGGTAGAACTGTGCCTATAATGGTGTTCATATTGAAAATTTCTAGTGCGAAGTTGTAAAAAAGTGCCAGTTATCTGCGGCGGCGGAAGCAGTTAGAGTCGACGCTACATTTGGTTCCTATTTGGAGATTCGGGACAACAGCAACGATCTGTTATGTCACAGGTAAAATCCGTCTTTCCACTTCGGCAATGTTTAAAGTTAGCACTTTTCTCCTAGGCTAATTTTTTGCGCTTTTCCTACAGTTTCAGACAAAAATTGCTGAACTTAATTGTAAACAAGAGTAGAGTGGAAAATAGGGTGCAAATTGGCTCTAAAACCCCCGATATTCCTTACAAAACCTACTAATGATATGCAAAAGCGGGAGGGCGAAGAAAACCAAATGTTAAGTACGATACACAGGTCCACAAAAGCTGTTTGTGAAACTGACTGGATGAGGCTGACAGTTTGTAATTATAAAATCAGTTTCCTTTTTGTTTCCATGACCAATACATTAGGGTTAGGGTGGGGGTCTCCCCTCGCCGGCCAATACCTCCTCCCCTCCCGGAGGGAGAAAATTTTCGCTTATTTAAGGCAAAATCATGCCTCATGGGCCGGGGGGTGTGGGGGTACACCTCTCCCCCTCGCCGGCCAACACCACCCCCTCGGCCGGCCATACCCGCCTCCCCCTCCCAGAGAGGAGAAAAATTTCGCTTATTTAAGGCAAAATAGACGTTTTTCGGGGACTCCCCCCCCCGAGGTCTCCATACCACCCTCCGGATTTTTCCGACCCATGTTTGGGCAAAATAGGCGTTTTTGTATTTTTTTCAGGACCACTACAGACCTCCAGACTAATTCAGGTTTTTGCGGTCCATGTATGGCACGACCGGATTCGGAATTTCTTACACCCTGGTTTTTTCAGTTCCTATCGATTTTGGGAGAACGGTGTCTACAACTTGACGGTTCCAAATCGGTCTTCCTCTTCCGCCTGCCAGATTTCGGTAGCCAGCGAATCGGACAATCCCTATTTGCGTAAAGTTTCTGTATTTTTCTACGTTCTCAATGCAATAACAGTGTTGGCCATAAAAAAGACTGTCCGGCCATTTTTCTTCTTTTCCGAATAGTTTCAAACGGCCGCCATTCAACTGAATGAAACGGGGGTCCCCCGAAAAAAAGCCAAAAAACGCCTATTTTGCCTTAAATAAGCGAAAATTTCCTCCCTCCGGGAGGGGGGTGGGTGGGTGGGCGAGGGAGGGATATGGCCGGCTGAGGGGGAGGGGTATACCCCCCGGCCAGACATGGGCAAAGGGGGATGAGGGGGGTTAGCCCCCATCAGGCTCTGATCTACGCCCCATCAGCCGGCCGCTACCCGCCATCAGGAATTTTTGGGAAGAATTTTGTATAGAAAGTTATGATAAAAATATGCCTGGAATAGGCGTAAATGAGCTCAGAATAGCTAATTTTAACTTATTATAATGAAAAATAAGCCAAAAACCCTGATTTTCGCCAAAAATCGGACTTTTTGGCTTACCACCCCTCAGCCCCCCATCAGGCGCTCCTACCCCCCATCAGCCCCCCATCAGGAATTGAAAATTCTACCCCCCATCAGCCGAAATGCTAGCCCATGTCTGCCCCCGGCCCATGTATGGGCGTGCATCTAATTACACAACAGATCTGAGCTCAGATTTGACATCGTATCTGACCGAACGATGTCAGATTTGCGCCTGCAGTTTTGATACCGTGCCATATCTGGTCAAGACTGTACTTTTTTCAGCCCTGCTCTATGCTTTAGCCGTTTACACAGCAATCGCCGTTATTTACTACACCGGTACCTGGTTTTACAGGTAATACTTTGACTCGGCTTTGCATGTTCGTTGTTGGGTGCTAGTAATGACCCCTACCGTATAGGGTTTGAGGCTAACCCTGCCTTTCTCTGCTTTATGGACCCGACCCTAAAATACAAACTGAGGCAAAAAGGCGGGTCCATATAAGTTATCAGTAACTTAGTTAGTATGGTGGATTTAGCTGAAATTTCTTAAGAGATTCAGGACCACTGGAATTAATTCTAACACTTCCCTTCCCGACCATGCATGTAACCAGTGGCGTACCAGGATTTTGCTAAGGGTTGTAAAATTTTGAAGTTGCCTGGTGTCTAATGTACTGTATGTGTTTAGCGCTTATTATGAATAAATGTCTGGCGTCACCTGGTAGGGCCGATGCCTAACAAGGTCGAGAAAATTTCGCAGCATTAGCCTTAAAACGTGTTTAAATAGCATCCTCAGCTTAGAATTGATAGAAATTACAAGTTTTAGCAGTTTAAAGTGGCCTGGTTGGGCTTCTGCCGCTAAACAGTCGCAAACAACGCTATTTTTCGGCTAAAATCGTGAGAAACCGCTAATTTTGGCTCAAATACAGCTAAAACTTGCTGTTTTATAGGCGATTTAGGTATTTTTTGTGTTCGAAATTGTGTAAAAAATCGGAAAAATTAGCTCAAAAAATATTGACGGAAAAATCGTCTCGCAGACGGCAGCTCTGGTCTAACTCGGATGGGGGGCAAACCCCCGCACCCCTTGCTATATATATGTTCCCCCCGACCCTGAAAACCTAGCTGTATGCCGTAATGCGCCGTCTTAAAAGGGGTTGTGCCGCTCCAAAACGGGTTTATGATCAATACGCATATTTTCATGTCAGGTGAAATTTTAAACTTTCTCAAACAATATAAAAATCATTCTTGTAACAGGGGGGGTGTGGGGGTATGCCCCCCACCCGACTTAGGCCAGACCCCCCCCCGAGACGATTTCACCGACCCCCCCTCCGATTTTTCTGGCAAGTAAATTTTCGAGCAAATTTTTGAAATTTTTTACAATTTCAAATTTCACACACAAAAATTGCCAAAATCGCCTGCAAAACAGCACTTTTTAGCTGTATTTCAGCCCAAATTAGCGATTTTTGGCAATTTTTAGCCAAAAAATTGCGAATTTTTCGATTTTTGAGCGTTTTTTAGTGCCCACCCCCCTCCCCCAAAATTTTGGCTCAGACCCCCCCGGCCAGCGCCAGACCCCCCCCCAACCCCCCCTCCCCCATCGGCGGATGACCTGTTACATGTATGAGAAAAATTGATTGCGTATGCTTAGAAAGAATGGTATTGGACTGCTCTATCATATGTATGGCAGAGCTGGACCAGTTCCGTTTTTGAGTCGGATTACGGTATCAGTGTGTTCAGGTTTTCAGGGTCGGGAAGTGTCAGAATTGATTCCAGCGGTTCTGAATACCCCACCCACCAAAGAAGTTTCAGCAAAACCCACGCACTACCTAAGTTTCCGTCCCTTCAAAAAAACGCAATTTTTCCCAATTTCACAAACTTTGACCGGCCATATCTCCGGATCGGTTTGACAGTGCAAAAGAAGTAGTATGCAGGTTGCTAGTTAGTAAGATAAAATGTTGGCTGTTTCCAAATAATTTACCTAGAATTGAATCCTTAATTTGCATATTGATTTTTCAAAAAAGAATTTGAGTCTTCGAAGAACTTTTTAAATTTTTTACCCTAACAACTGTGGTTGTAAGTAGCAGAGCGGTTGGTTGCAGGTACTGCTGGGCCACTCAAGCTGACGATGAGTTGGATCGGTCGTTGTCAGAGAGTCAGGAGGTGGTCCGTCTCGCCTCCTCCAGTGACTCTGCCGACTCCGGCAAGCACAGAAAGAGGGAACGTTTGAGGTTCATCGACGTCTTCAGAGGGTCAGTCAGTCTTTCAAGCTTGTGGGAGGCGAGAGGCTTTTGTTTGGGCTGGATGATCTGCGCAAAATTCTACCGGCGCTTCAAAGTAGAGAAAACGACGTCACACTGAAATAGTACAGTCAGACACTTAAGAGTCAGTCTCTGAACCGATCGAGTCTTGGCCCTTTGCCCTATTCAGACCCCAAAATTGAAACTTTGGGCTAGAGAGCTGTAAGTTGGTACACTAATACGTACTTATGAGTTGTCTTTCGGCCCCAAAGGATTAGTGGATTTGACGCTCCAATCCCGAGATACAGCCTTCTGAAAATCGGTCGGCTTAACTATGGGACCAAAATTTCAAACTCGAATTTCTAACCTACCAGCTGGAGTTGGAAGATAAAAATTTGGGTTTTTGCGTAACTTTTGGAGTACTTTAAGAATCTGCAGTTCGGTTTTGTTTTGGAAGAAAAAAAATTTTTTTCGACTTCTTTGGCGGGCCATAACTCGGCTGGAACCCCCCCTAGAGGCGCATTTTTATTTCATAGCTTTGTAGCCCTTTTTATATGCTCTATTTTGGTATAGAATATGGTACGATTGCTGGTGGCCAATCCAGTGAAAATTGGCCTCAAATGTCACGAACTCGAAAAATCCGCATGGTTCACTATAGACATAATTTTCCAAATCGAATTTCTGACTTAATGAACGGAGTTGAGCTGTGAAAATTTGGGTTTCCAGAGTACTTTCAGTGTGCTTTCGGAATATTTAGTGGATTTAGCATTTAGAGGAAAAAAATTTTTTTTTGACCTAATTGGCGGGCCATAACTCGGCTGGAACCGCCCTAGAGGTACTTTTTTATTTCATAACTTTGTAGCGCTTTTTTTATAAGCTTCATTTTGGTATTGAATATGCTTCGATTGCTCGTGGCCGATTCGGTGAAAATTGGCCTCAAATGTTGAGAACTCATAAAAATTTGGCCTTCCAAATGAGGGAATTTTTCGACTTTGTAACTTATGAGGCCGATTTTCACTGGATTGGCCACCAGCAATCGTACCATACTCTATACCAAAATGAAGCTTATAAAAAGCGCTACAAAATTATGAAATAAAAAAGCACTTCTTGGGGGCTCCAGCCGAGTTATGGTCCGCCAAAGAGGTCGAAAAAAGTATTTTTTCCTCGAAATTCTAAATCCACTATATTCCGAAAGCACACTGAAAGTACTCTGGAAACCCAAATTTTCACAGCTCAACTCTGTTCATTAAGTCAGAAATTCGATTTGGAAAATTATGTCTATAGTGAAACATGCGAATTTTTCGAGTTCGTGACATTTGAGGCCAATTTTCACTGGATTGGCCACCAGCAATCGTACCATGTTCTATACCAAAATATAGCTTATAAAAAGCGCTACAAAGTTATGAAATAAAAAAGCGCCTCTAGGGGGGGTTCCAGCCGAGTTATGGCTCGCCAAAGAGGTTGAAAAAAAATTTTTTTTCTTCCAAAACAAAATTGGACTGCAGATTCTTAAAGCACTCCAAAAGTTACCCAAAAATCCAAATCTTTATCTTCCAACTCCAGCTGGTAGGTTAGAAATTCGAGTTTGAAATTTTGGTCCCATAGTTAAGCAGGCCGATTTTCAGAAGGCTGTATCTCGGGATTGGAGCGTCAAATCCACTAATCCTTTGGAGCCGAAGGGCAACTCATAAGTGTGTATTAGTGTACCAACTTACAGCTCTCTAGCCCAAAGCTTCAATTTTGGGGTCTGAATACTGAGACTCGATCGGTTCAGAGACCGACTCTTAAGATGCATTTTGCGAGAAAGTCAGCTTTGAGGGGGCAAGCAGGGCCATCTCACGGATCTGGATGATACTTATATCTATTAAAATAGAGCACAGTCGAAGACCAACGGTGCATGCCCGGCCACCAGCAACCCCCTAGAACCGGAGCTACACCCCCTCAAAGTTGGGTCGGCAGCAATTTTCGGGCTCATTTTAATAGCTCTGACACCCTCCATTCAAACGATCACCCTTCATTCGTTTCTTAAGCAAGGATCTCGACTCGCATATGGTTCTGTAGCTGGTCCAATGGCCTTTCATTTTCTGGTACTCCGGTTTCCAGATCGTAGCTGGTTACCGAGATATTCGCCGAAAACTGCGAAATTTCCACAAAATGCCACTCCGTTTTTTTTCGAAAAATCTTTATAACTTTTTGTGCAAAGGCCCTGCCAAGCTAATGTTTTAACAAAAGTTAGGCATGAGTTGGCCAAACAAAATGAGCGCCCCAAAGTGTGCGGTTAGGGGGGAGGGGGGTGTTTTGGCCTCTCAAAGGTGTTCGAAAAAAATTTTTTTCTGCAAAGCTTAGTTGTTAGCATACTGTTATATGCTGTTTTGTGTGCTGAGTTCGAAAATGCATTCAGTTTAGCTAGATTCGCTCTGGATCGGGAGAAATTGGCGTCCAAAGTTGAGACCAACCCTTTTTCTTGACTGGCACTACTCGCTAGCATGACCATTAACCGCGGCGCAATGCAGTTTTTCTTACGTAGTTTTTGCTGCTGATTCCGAAAATAACTTTATTTTTGCTCTACGTTGCCTACTTTTGAAGATATCGGCATTTTTATGATTTGGGAACAAAACGGCTGCACTTGCTATAACATGCTCGTTTGAAAGGTGACTCAATTCAGTCGCATCTAGAGTACAGAGCCATAAAAATTTATATCACATAATGCAGTTTTTGCCGCTGATTACGAAAATGACATCTGTTTTTCAATCTGACTGCTCCTGAGCTACTTATACTGGACATAATATGGTATCTATCTGGCGCAGTTTTCTCCGCTGATTCAGAATATTATCATATTTTTGCGCTACGGCCACTCTGTCGCAAGTTATGGACCTCCAAAGTTTCATTAAGAAACATGCCGTGAGAAGCTGTAATCCTAAAATAAATGTTCAGCATTCATGCATTTCTGAAATGAACCTTTTGTCAGTCAATAGTGTACCCGACCTATTTTGACCCGCTGAGTTCAAAAATGGCGTTTGTTTTAATCTATAGTTACTCGTTTTGGAGATATATGAATATTAATGCAAATTTTGTTTGATCAGTAATATCTCAAAATTGAACAGCAGTAGAGAAAAACAAAGGTCATTTTTAAACTCAGCGGGTCAAAATAGGTCGGGTACACTATTGACTGAGAAAAGGTTCCCTTCAGAAATGCATGAATGCTGAACATTTATTTCTTGATTACGGCTTCTCACGGCATGTTTCTTAATGAAACTTTGGTGGTCCATAACTTGCGACAGAGTGGCCGTAGCGCCAAAAATGTGATAATATTCTGAATCAGCGGAGAAAACTGCGCCAGATAGATACCATATTATGTCCAGATTTGACAGATAACTTATTGTCTGAGTACCAGGGCATAAAAGTTACACAAGTAGCTCAGGAGCAGTCAGATTGAAAAACAGATGTCATTTTCGTAATCAGCGGCAAAAACTGCATTAGGTGATATAAATTTTTATGGCTCTGTACTCTAGATGCGACTGAATTGAGCCACCTTTCAAACGAGCATGTTATAGCAAGTGCAGCCGTTTTCTTCCCAAATCATAAAAATGCCGATATCTTCAAAAGTAGGCAACGTAGAGCAAAAATAAAGTTATTTTCGGAATCAGCAGCAAAAACTACGTAAGCAAAACTGCATTGCACCGCGGTTAATGGTCATGCTAGCGAGTAGTGCCAGTCAAGAAAAAGGGTTGGTCTCAACTTTGGACGCCAATTTCTCCCGATCCAGAGCGAATCTAGCTAAACTGAATGCATTTTCGAACTCAGCACACAAAACTGCATATAACAGTATGCTAACAACTAAGCTTTGCAGGAAAAAATTTTTTTCGAACACCTTTGAGAGGCCAAACCCCCCCCCCCCCTAACCGCACACTTTGGGGCGCTCATTTTGTTTGGCCAACTCATGCCTAACTTTTGTTAAAACATTAGCTTGGCAGGGCCTTTGCACAAAAAGTTATAAAGATTTTTCGAAAAAAAACGGAGTGGCATTTTGTGGAAATTTCGCAGTTTTCGGCGAATATCTCGGTAACCAGCTACGATCTGGGAACCGGAGTACCAGAAAATGAAAGGCCATTGGACCAGCTACAGAACCATATGCGAGTCGAGATCCTTGCTTAAGAAACGAATGAAGGGTGATCGTTTGAATGGAGGGTGTCAGAGCTATTAAAATGAGCCCGAAAATTGCTGCCGACCCAACTTTGAGTGGGTGTAGCTCCGGTTCTAGGGGGTTGCAAGTGGCCGGGCATGCACCGTTGGTCTTCGACTGTGCTCTATTTTAATAGATATAAATATCAGCCAGATCCGTTAGATGGCCCTGCTTGCCCCCTCTCTTCGGCACCAAAGCTGACTTTCTCGCAAAATGCATCTTAACGCCGTTTATGGTACCGACACCATATATGGTACCCCCACGTTCGGGGTCTGTGGTGGTACCATATGGTACCCCTACCTTCGCGTTGTTACCGGTACCGGTACCATATATGGCACCACTCTGTTCAGATTTCGTGCCATATGGTAGTGGTACCATACCGTCACCATATCGTACCGGCACCCATGGCTATGGGTAGGGTACTATATATGGTGCCGGTACCGGTACCGTAGATGGTACCGGCACCTTATATGGTGTCGGTACCAGAAACGGCGTTAGCTGCCTGACTGTAGTAGCTGTTTCGCTTTTACTGACCAAAATTAATTAGTAATTGGTCGAAAATTTGCTTACTGAAGCATTTTTATCGGGTAAAACATTTAAGCCTGCATAGAGTATCGCATAGATTTGTCACGTTTCAGCCTATCAATCGTGGTGATGATTTTTGTCAATTACGGGGGAGGTGGATATTCCTTTTTTCGACATTCCGAATGGAACGGATTGACTGTGGCCGACCTCGTCTTTCCCTGGTAAATCGGTCACTTTCAACTGCTATTGGCTTTCTGTACAGGACGCACAGTACTGATTGGCATTTAAAATCTTCAAATAGCTGTTGCTGTGCTAAAGTTGAGAGTGCTGTGTTTTAGGTTTATGTTCATAATGGGCACGTCAATGGCATTGTCCTTCGAGAGCTTATCAGTTAAGAGTCTTTCTAAACGTCTCATCCTCTACAAAATCCTACGGCGCACCGTCATTTTGTTCGCGCTGGGAGTGTTCATTGTCAATGGACCTAGTGAGTTTCCTTTGCTCAGACAGACAGACAGATGGACAGACACACGGACGGACAGATGGATGGATGGACAGACAAACAGACAGAGACAGACAGACAGACAGACAGACAGACAGACAGACAGACAGACAGACAGACAGACAGACAGACAGACAGACAGACAGACAGACAGACAGATAGACAGACAGATGGAC
The DNA here is from genome assembly GCA_030248155.1 of Sabatieria punctata. Taxonomy (NCBI): domain Eukaryota; kingdom Metazoa; phylum Nematoda; class Chromadorea; order Araeolaimida; family Comesomatidae; genus Sabatieria; species Sabatieria punctata. The sequence continues at coordinate 43,655 of JASANB010001934.1, forward strand.
GGACAGATGGACGGACAGACAGACAGACAGACAGACAGACAGACAGACAGACAGACAGACTGCCGGACAGACAGACAGACAGACAGACAGACAGACAGACAGACAGACAGACAGACAGACAGACAGACAGACAGACAGACTGCCGGACAGACAGACAGACAGACAGACTGACTGACAGACAGACAGACAGACTGCCTGACAGACAGACAGACAGACAGACAGACAGACAGACAGACAGACAGACAAAGACAGACAAAGACAGACAGATGGACAGACAGACAGACAGACAGACAGACAGACAGACAGACAGACAGACAGACAGACAGACAGACAGACAGACAGACAGACAGACAGACTGCCGGACAGACTGCCGGACAGACAGACAGACAGACAGACAGACAGACAGACAGACAGACAGACAGACAGACAGACAGACAGACAAAGACAGACAAAGACAGACAGACAGACAGACAGACAGACAGACAGATAGACAGATAGACAGACAGACAGACAGACACTTCCTTTCTTGGCTGTGCAGTGCAAAGTTACTTTAATATCCCTAGTGTATTTTCGGCCCCGTAGGACTTGGGCTAGGCCCTCTTCGCATCGTTGGCTCTTGCAGATCTGTGTATGTGATAGTTACTCTGTGCATGACGTTTCTTCAGAGTTGTTGCCGTTCTGTTGGTGTCTCTGGCAGAATCTCTTGCATATTTCTTCTTTTTCCTACCTTCAGTCTCTGCTTGCTAAGTGCTTCGGTAGGCTTTGTCGTACTTTCATTTCCTCCTGTCCAACTAAGCTGCGTGGCCTAGCTCTGCACACTGAGCTTAGTCTAGTAAGTAATTGTAAGGAAAGTGTAAAAAAGTAAAGTGAATTATAAGCGGCAGGCCGGTGTGTCGTGGCGATGGTTAGTTCACGCAGTTCTCTTACTTTTTGGCCCCCTCAACCATACATGGGCCGGAAAAATCCGGAGAGGGGGTAGGGGGGTTGCAGACCTCGGGCGGGGGGTCTCCCCCCGAAAAAAGGCCAAAAAAGGCCTATTTTGCCTTAAATAAGTGAAAATTTCCTCCCTCCGGGAGGGGGGGGTGGGGGAGGGGGTGTGGCCGGCCGAGGGGGAGGGGTGTACCCCCTTACCCCCCCGGCCCATGTATGCCCTCAACCTACATGAGCACGTTAGGACTAGTGGCTGCGCAGTGAAAGAAGTGCGATATGTACAGTACGCTCAGCGTACAAAAGCGGGTTTGCTAGATTGACCTGATCGTAGCACTTCAGTGCCTCTCTCCAGACATGGGTTGACGAAAAATAAAAAAATGTTGTTTAGCATTCAAAAAAGCTTTTTAAAAAATAGGTTGTGGAGCTGAAATGCTAGCCCATGACTGTCTCTGTCATATCGTATGGCCAGTGTTAGACTTTAGGCTCCTGGCACACTCTTCGCATTCCGGGCGTGCTGCAGCGGTTTGCAGTGGCGTACCTGGTGGTGGCGTGTATTCGTATGCTGACTGTGGCTCCGTCAAGTCTGATTCGGGATAAACAACGCGAGGTTATGCAACCAACTTTTCTTCGCTTACTTTAGGTGTATTATTTTGGCACAGACCGTTCTTGTAGTTTCAATTTTTATCGTCTCCTTCAGAAAACTTGCAGATCAGAAGAACAGAGCTCAGCGAATGGTTAAAAAAAGTATCGTCGAAAGTCGCAAATTTGGACTGAAATACTGCTAAAACGACTTTAGCTAAACTCTAAAATGCTGTTTTACAGGCGATTATGGCAATTTTTAGTGCCTGAAATTGTAAAATAGTGTAGAAAACTTTGCTGTAAATATTCTAAGCCAAAAAATCGGAGAATGGTCTCGGGTTGGGGGTCTGGCGTCGATTTTGTTGAAGACTTTCTAAGGTAGGACATTGGGGACACAGTACCAAGTTTAGTCGTGGGCGTCTGTCAGCCAAAAACATAGTAGTTTTTAGGGGGGGTTGTGCTGAAAACGTCATGAGGGGTGAGGAATTTTTGAACGTCATAGTTTATGGACGGCCCTAAGGTAATGCGACATATGGCACCGGTTCCATATATTGTACCCCTACCCAGACATGGGCTAGCATTTCGGCTGAGGGGGGGGGTAGAATTTTCAATTCCTGAGGGGGGGTAGGAGCGGTTGAGGGGGGGCTGAGGGGGTGGTAAGCCAAAAAGTCCGATTTTTGGCTAAAATCAAGGTTTTTTGGCTTATTTTTGGTTAAAGTAAGCTAAAATTAGCTATTCTGAGCTCATTTACGCCTATTCCAGGCATATTTTTATCATAATTTTCTATACAAAATTCTTCCCAAAAATTCCTGATGGGGGGTAGCGGTCGGCTGATGGGGGGTAGATGAGAGCCTGATGGGGGGCCAACCCCCCTCAGCCCCCTTTGCCCATGTCTGTTCCTACCCTAGTTACCGGTACCTTATCTGGTACCATTCCTTATATGGCGCTAAGTCTAGCCGGCACAGTTGGTGTAGTAGTGGTTTAGGCCGCAAAGCCACTGCGTGCGACGTCGTGCGCTCATCCTCTCTGCGCGTCAAGTTTCTTGCCGCAAAGAGTAGGTGGTCGGCACAAAGCTCCACCCAGGCCACCGAAAGCTGGTGACAGCCAGTAGGTAAAATGGGAACCGACTGGATCTGCCTAAGCACCGAAGCCGCTCCAAAAGCATGCCACATTGAAGGAGATCAACGTCGTCAAAAGCTGTCCATGGAAACCGACTAGGCCTTGGGCCTCTCTCACACCAGAGGCGGATCAGGCGGACGTTGGGAGCCGACATCACCATGACGTCAAAGCGCCAGGCACTCTCTTAGTAGCTGGCGCCCAACAGCATGGCTAGAGTGGCTGGCAGTGATAGAAGGGAAACGTCCGAGATGACGAACCACGGGGGTCCCGAAATGGACCGCACAGGTCTGAGAGTAGGGCCATAAGGTCCCCCCGCACATCGGATCGGATGGCGTTAAGTGTCTGACTGAGTGTGAACGGTTGATTTTCAGCTGTCAGTGCGGTCACGAGCCTGGTTCGTAGCGTCCCGGCTGATCGACGTCTGGTACTACTGGGTGGAGTGGCTGATTTATGGGGCGCTTGCCATTCTTTGGCTCTGCTTTACCTTCTTGCTGCCGGTGCCCGGCTGTCCAACGTACGTTTTTTTCTAATCTAAGAGCATACATGGGCCGGAAAAATCCGGAGGGGGTAGGGGGGTTGCAGACCTCGGGGGGGGGGGGGTCCCAAAAAAGGCCAAAAAACGCCTATTTTGCCTTAAATAAGCGAAAATTTCCTCCCTTCGGGAGGGGGAGGGGGTGGGTGGGGGAGGGGGGGATGGCCGGCCGAGGAGGGTATACCCCCCAGACCCCCCCGGCCCATGTATGTCTAAGAGTCAGTCTCTGATTGGATCGAGCATTCACCCTTTGCTCCATTCAGACCCCAAAATTGAAACTTTGGAACCCAGTAAGTACGTAGGTGTAGAGATGCACTTCAATGCTGCATTATTATTGTTGCTGTTGTTATTCAGAGTTCTGTTATACTATTGATTGTATTGTGTGTGGCGTGTGTTTTTATTACCGCTCCTCGTTGTTGTTTTTGTCTAACTCTCTAAAATAAATACTCATCTGGTTCGCTCATAGTCGTTTGCTGTTACCGCATCAATAGTAGGCAGTATCAGTTATCTTTCAGCTGCAGAGAATGAGTGGATTTGAAGTCCTGAAAATCGGTCTCCTTAATTAACTATGGGACCAAAACTTTCAGATCGAATCTCTAGCTCAATAATCTGACGTTAGACCTGAAAAATCAAGGCCGCGTCGTTGGCTCAGTGGGTAGCTCGCTGCCTCTGAGTCACGGCGGCCCCTGCATCCCTAGCGGTTGTAGTGGTTCAGCCTCTCGGCGCGGCAAGTTTCTTGCTGCAAAGAGTTGGTCGTCGGCACAACGCTCCACCCAGGCCACCGAAAGCTGGTTACAGTGAGTAGGTAAAATGGGAACCGACTGGATCTGCCGTTGCACCAAAGCCGCTCCACAAAGCATGCCGCGTTGGGAAGAAGATCTACGATGTCAGAAGCTGTCTGAGAAACCAACTATGCCGGGAGCCCTCTGGCATATGGGGCACCGGCGGCCGTCGGGAGCTGTCAGCATCATGGCATCGACACGCCGGTCGCCCTCCTGGTGACCGGCACCCAGCAGCATGGCTAGGAGTGGCTGGCAGTGAAAAAAGGCCAACGTCCGAGATGGCGAATCACGGGGAAGCGAAATGGACCTCGAGTCTGATCGCAGGCCGTAAGGCCCCCGCACATCGGATCGGATCGGAGACCTGAAAATTTCTACTTTTAGAGTACTTTTGGACTACTTTCGAAATATTGCATCAAGTAAGAGTTTCAAGAAAAAGGTTTTTTTCAACCTCCTTCGGACGGCCATAACTCGGTTGGAATCCCTACCAAGAACTTTTTTATTTCATTATTTTGTAGCGCTATTTGTAAGCTTCATTTTGGTATAGAACATGTTGATTTTAGACATGCCGATGCAGTGAAATTTGGAATAGTTCATTCCAATTTGAAAAATTGTGAAGCAAGCAATTTTCTCACTTCTTAAAATTTGAATTATCAACATTTAAAACCAATTTCCGCTGCATTGGCCACGTCAGTAGCAGCTTATTTCATACCAAAAATGAAGCTTACAAATAGCGCTGCAAAATAATGAAATAAAAAGGTTCTTGGTAGGGATTCCAACCGAGTTATGGCCGTCCGAAGGACGTCGGAGAAAAAATTTTTTTGAGATTCTAAGTTGACCTACGTATTTTGAAAGTAGTCCGAAAGTGCTCTAAAACTAGAAATTTTCAGATCTAAAATCTGATTATTGAGCTAGAAATTAGATCTGAAAGTTTTGGTCCCATAGTTATTTTAGGAGACCAATTTCTCCTAAAGTGAGCCTGTGTATCAATACAACTGCCTTCTAATCCTCTGCTGCTGAAAGATAACTCGTCAGCTCTCTGGGCCAGAGTTTCAATTTTTGAGTCTGAATACCCAGACTCGATCGTTTCGGAGACTGACTCTTAACTTCAGATTTCTCTATTTTGCATTCAAGTTACCAATTCTAAATTCTAATAATGGACGGATGAACTGGTCCAAAAAAGTTAGTCCGGCCATGGCTCCACTCATACATGTAACAGGTCATCCGCCGATGGGGGGAGGGGGGGTTGGGGGGGTCTGAGCCAAAATTTTGGGGGAGGGGGGGTGGGCACCAAAAAAACGCTCAAAATCGAAAAAATCACAATTTTTGGGCTAAAAATCGCCAAAAATCGCTAATTTGGGCTGAAATACAGCTAAAAAGTGCTGTTTTGCAGGCGATTTTGGCAATTTTTGTGTGTGAAATTGTAAAAAATTGCAAAAATTTGCTCGAAAATTTACTTGCCAGAAAAATCGGAGGGGGGGGGGTCGGTGAAATCGTCTGGGGGGTCCCATCCGGGGGGGGGGGGTCTGGCCTAAGTCGGGTGGGGGGCCGACCCCCCCAGACCCCCCTGTTACATGTATGGCTCCACTACCCTAACTTTAAGAATTAGTTTCAGGCTTAGGCTTAGAGAAGAGCAAGTTTAAAAATGACACTCTGCGCAGGGTGGGGGAATAGGCCGACTATCCCTATTAGATGTAGTCTGTTCTAGTGGCTACCTGGGTCCGGGCGGATTGGCCGAAAACGGAAGCAACGTCAATTGTACTGGAGGTGCTGCCGGTTATATAGACCGGTTGGTTTTAGGAAGTTCGCACATTTACCAGAGACCGACTGCCGCTGTAAGCTGCTCTGCATTAAATGCATGTCTATAATAATAACATTGTTTCAGCGTCTGTACGGAGACCTCTTACCCTATGATCCAGAAGGCATTTTAGGTTCACTCATGTCTATTTTGGCCGTTTTCTTTGGACTGCAGGTCAGTGGCTGCTTTTTTCTCTGTATTTTTTGCCAAGCAGACACAGTCGGAGATATTTCTCTTTGCAATCGCATAGTTGCCAAAGCAAGCAATTGTTTACTTCCCTTTCTTACGTGATTTTGTTTCAGTTTCATAGTAGAAGCTTTTTGAAAGTTTAGAAAGTTCAGAAGCTTCCCATGTCGTAGAGCAGCTACCCAAGCTGTTAAGCTTGTGCTGTTAGAAAATATTTTTAAAAAGGCTTTTTTGAAGGCCCATTCGGAAAATTCTTATTTTATTCAAAGTTAGTATGGAGTTTTTGGCCTCAGATATTATACAGTAACAGCATACATGTAACAGGTGGGTCTGGGGTCTGCCCCACCCGACTTAGGCCAGACCCCCTGATGGGACCCCCCGAGACGATTTTTCTGGTAAGTAATTTTTTGAGCAAGTTTTTGCGATTTTTTACAATTTCAATCACAAAAAATGCCAAAATCGACTGCAATACAGCACTTTTTGCTGTATTTCAGCCCAATTTGCGATTTTTTTTATTTTTGAGCGTTTTTTTAGTGCCCAACCCCGTTCCAAAATTTGGGCTCAGACCCCCGCCCGCGGCCGGCGCCTAACCCCTCCCCCTTCGGCAGATGACCTGTTACATGTATGATTAACAGTGCAGTTCTATCAATTGCTAACAAGTACTAGTAGTGGCTCCAGTACTAAGAAACTGGCTCAGAAATCACTAATTTTAGCCTAAAATTCGCTAACACTCACTATCTTTGAACCAACGTATCAGCGTTTGAGTTGCTTCTGATGCATCCTTGCATCTCCTACAAGCTAAATTTCATGCATGGTTAAAATTTGAAAAAAAAATTCGAAATGAAAAAGTTTCATAAAAAAGCTTTTATTGGCCTTCAAAAAACTTTTGACAACTCTACAGTCAAGTCCAGCCAAAGCGACGAATACCACCCGATTCGTACATGGGCAGAGGGAAGCATACATGTACTAGGGGGTTGGGGGTTACCCCCCTAGCTGAAAAGGTCAAACCCCTCACCCCTCAGCCCCGAGAGAGGTTAAGGGACCCCCACATCCCGACCAAAAATACAAGCACTAGTAGGGCTCCAGTACTAACAAACTGGCTCAGAAATCACAAATTTTTAGCCTAAAATTCGCTTGAAAAGCCTTTGGAAACCGAATTTGACGTTTCCACTGCTGATATTTAAGAGAAATCGGTGTTTTTGGAATCCCTTTTTGTCATTTTTTGTTTGTTTTTAGCTCTAAAACGCTATTTGGAAGCTTAAAATAACGATTTTTAGCGTCCCTACTGAAAAAAACGCGCTAAAAACGCATTTCCAGGCGTTTTGGAGCTTTTTGAAATTTGGGACCCCCTCGACCCCCACCCGAGGAAAACCCCCTACCCCCTCCCCCAGGTCGGCCCGGAGCTGTTACATGGATGTGCCGACAGTACCATAAACGGCGTTAAGGGCCAGACTGGTTAGTTTTGTGTTTATTCAGGCAGGTCAGGTGGTGTTGCTCTATGACTGTTGGAAGCAGAGAATGTCCCGATTCGCCGTCTGGTCGCTCTTCTTCGGTTTGTTAGCCGCTCTTCTCTGCGCCTTTTCGCAGAACGACGGCCCTATTCCAATCAACAAAAACTTGTGGTACTTTTACTGCTTGTTTTTCTGTGTTTAGAGTCGGCTTTTACAGGTCGCTTTCATTCGTCTGTTCGTTGTCGTGTCTGGCAAACCTTCTAATCATTATATTTTACTTCCTAACCGACGTCAAAAAGTGGTGGGCCGGCGAGCCGTTTTATTTTGTCGGTAAGTTTAGTAAGCGTTGTGTAAAGTCAGGTTTAAAGTCAGTTTTCTCTATTTTAGGCATGAACTCTATTGCCATGTACATGTTGCATGAAGTGTTTTCCGGTCAGTTGTTCGTGGGCGGCTGGAAGACGAACACCCACGGCGAACAGTTGCTGGCAAACCTGTGGGGAACCACATTCTGGGTGCTGGTTGCCTATTACATGCATTATATCGAGTTCTATGTTACCATTTAGTTAAACCGGTCTGTGTCAGTAAGTGTGTTAATAATTAGGGGCCGTCCATAAACTACGACGTTCCAAAATTTCGATTTTTCGGACCCCCTCTCACTAAAATCGCCTTGCATCGTTTCTTCGGGAACGCCTCCCCTCCCCCGTTTAATAGTGCAGCACATCATACATGTAGCAGGGGGGTCTGGGGGATCTGCCCCCCCCCCCCCCGAAAGGATTTCGCCGACCCTCCCCCGCCCCCGATTTTTCTGGCAAGTAAATTTTTGCAATTTTTTTACAATTTCAAACAAAAATTGCCAAAATCGCCTGCAAAACAGCACTTTTTAGCTGTATTTCAGCCGAAATTAGCGATTTTTAGCCCAAAAATTGCGATTTTTCCAATTTTTGAGCGTTTTTTAGTGCCCAACCCCCCTCCCAAAAATTTTGGCTCAGACCCCCCCCCGGCCGGCGCCAGACCTCCCCCAACCATACATGGGCCGGAAATATCCGGAGGGGGGTAGGGGGGTTGCAGACCTTGGGGGGGGGGGTCCCCCCACGAAAAAAGGCAAAAAAACGCCTGTTTTGCCTTAAATAAGCGAAAATTTCCTCTCTCCGGGAGGGTGGGTGGGGGAGGGGGGTATGGCCGGCCGAGGGGGAGGGTTATACCCCCTTACCCCCGGCCCATGTATGCCCCCGACCCCCTACCCCTTCGGCGGATAACCTGTTACATGTATGCAGCACATACAGTAATGTCTGTGCTAACCCCCTCCCCCTCCTGGTGCGCCGTCTATCGTCGCATTTCAGCCGACCCCCTTACCCCTTCTGGAACGACGTCGTTTATGGACGGCCCCTAGAGAGCGAAGAAGTCCAGAAAATCCGATGTTCAATACAGGCTGTACAGTGCTGGTGGCACCCGGTTGATCGCCACGATGTGAACTTTAATTGAGCTAAATTTCACACAAATACAGTATAGATTAAAAAATGTCCCATATTTCGCATTCGCATTTTTCGCGTACGCATACGCGTTCCAATTACAAATGCCTGTCAGTTTGCGTATACGCATTGCAAACCGAAATTTATCGTGTCATTCAATATGTACCGTGTTTATTCCAATAAGCCAACTATTCTAATAAGCCACGTGTCCGATCCGATGTGTGGGGGGACCTTACGGCCCTACCCTCAGACCTGTGCGGTCCATTGCGCGATCCCCGTGGTTCGTCATCTCGGACGTTTGCCCTTCTTTCACTGCCAGCCACTCTAGCCATGCTGTTGGGCGCCAGGTACCGGGTTTTTCCGTATAAACGCCCCCCCAAATAGTGGCCCCCCCTGCGTTTACTTGGAAAGGCTTTCCAAATAAACGCCCATTAAGATAAAACATTTTGTGCAGGAAAAGATAAAAACTATGATGAAAAATGGGTTAAAACCTCGTAAATTGGGGCTAGAAGCATGAGTTTCAGTATAGAACTTCAGTATGGGGGTATACCCCCTCGCCGGCCAATACCCCCCTCGGCGGCCGGCCAATACCCCCCCTCGCCCACCCCCCTCCCGGAGGGAGAAAATTTTCGCTTATTTAGGGCAAAATAGGCGTTTTTTTTGCCTTTTTTCGGGACACCCCCCCCCCCCGAGGTCTCTATACACCCTCCGGATTTTCCGGCCCATGCATGGCCATGGTACTGTCAGCTCCAAACGGCCGCCCGGCCCTACGGACTAAACTGGTATAGGCCTTATTGCTGGTTTCTCAGACAGCTCCTGACGTCGTTGATCTTCTCCTCCAACGTGCGTGCTTGCATGCGGTTTGGCTTCGGTGCTTAGGCAGATCCAGTCGGTTCCCATTTTACCTACTAGCTGTCACCAGCTTTCGGTGGCCTGGGTGGAGCTTTGTGCCGGCGACCAACTCTTTGCGGCAGGAAACTTGCCGCGCAGAGAGGATGAGCGCACGACGTCGCGCACAGTGGCCATGCGGCCTAAACCACTGCACTAACCAACTGTGCCGGCAAAACCCACTTTTTACCTCAAAAAAGGTCAGCAAATCGCACCTTTGGATCCCAAAAAAGGTCGCAAAACCCACTTTGGACTTGGTCCCAAAACCCTACTTGGGATTTGAAAAAGGTCGCCCCACGGAAAAGCCCAGTGACATGTATGATTCGGTTCAATTAGTTAGAGATCATTTGCGCAAGCAACGACAGGAACCTGATGAGATAAATGAGTTTTCTGGATCTGTGGTGTGAGTTAATATAAGCAAAGCACTGGCAATATCGCAACTACATGAGGTTTCAGTCGGCTCAACGCTAGTGTCATATCAACTTTACGTTGTAGGTTTCGGCCTATTGTGTGTGCGGTCCCTCTCTGGATGACCCAACTAAAATGCTTTTAGGAAAAGCAGGAAGGAAAAAGTGCGTCTAGGAAAAGTATCTTTAAGGCATTCTTTCTACGAGATAGTCTGTTTGGCCTAGAGTAGACCTAATTCTTTTTTTGAAAATTCTGGATTTTAGCCGACAAAAACGAAATCCAAATTGGTACATTAATTGGCTCCGGCCCGGTACACTAACGGAATTTTGCACTATTAGTTAGATAGCTGTAAGTCACTCTAGCACAAAATTACGGTAGCTGTTGGCTCGAAAGACTTGCTCAAATGAAGCATTTCACACAGAACTTTGCTGATTTCAAAGAGTTTCTTCGATGGAAGAGTTTTCTATTCTATTGAATCATACTAAAAAGCGCATTTTAGCATAAGAAACCTGAATATTTATCAGATAAACTTCAAGTTACACTCTCTTTATAAGTGAAACATGTGGTTTAGATTCCAGAAAAAGCGGTAGTATTTGCAAACTTTTCTTTTACTGTTGGCAGTCATAATCTAGCGAAATTGCTATGAAACCTGTCTCAATAGAGTCCCTGGGGTTACTGCTGTTTTAATATAAAAAATTCCGTTTGCGTTGCGTATGTGCATTCGATAAAATAATGCGTATGCGTATACGCACGCATTCAAAAGTAAATGCGTATTTTTGCGTGTTGCCTATGCGTATTGCGTACTATTGTTGCTAAGTAAATTATAATTATAATTTTAATTATATTTTTTAGAAATTTACTAATACAAGTAAATTATTTGGTAAGTAAATTATAATTTTAATTAAATTAAAAGTGAATTTCTGCCTTAAGTAAATTATAAGTATAATTTTAATTATATTTTTTAGAAATTTACTAATACAAGTAAATTGTTTGGTAAGTAAATTATAATTAAATTATATTTCAAATAAATTTACTTAGCAACAGTATTGCGTACTGTTATTTTGCTATAGTATAGCAAAACAAAAATTAATAATACTAGTGATATTTTACTAGTAATAAAATAATACAGGGTGTCTCAAAAAATGATCACATTTCGTTTTACTGCCATTTCCGTAAATTTTGACCAAATAGGCTGAAATTTGAACCATACCGGGGAGTGCTGCATTGGGTACCCGGGTACACTAACCAGCACTTAGCATTTTCCGCAACAAAAATCAGATCCTGTTAGTGTACCCGGTACACTAACTGGCACTTAGCGAAATCATGTTAAACTGCTTATTTTCACGATTTCTGAGCAAAAATGCAGTTTTCCAATCCATATTACTGTTTCTGCCGTGTAAATGAGAGTGGTTTGTCAAAATTTTCATTCTTGTGAGGTTTGCGTCAGTAAAAACGATTGAAAATGAGCAAAAATATACGTAGACCTGCCTTAAAGGTACCGTAGTGTTGGAAATTTTTGACACCCATGACATAAAACCTGTCTCCAAATAGTGTACCCCGGGTACACAATCCGGCACTAAGTGCCAGTTAGTGTACCCCGGGTACGCTATCTGGAGGGGTACCCTATGCAGCACTCTCCGGTAGGTGCCAAAAGTCGGGCAATTTTATGTGTTAAAGTTTGGTGCACTAGGCTTGACTCAATCCCGAGAAATTTCAAAAAAAGTGAAATTTGGTAATTTCAATTGTGAAAGTCGGTCACCGAAAAATGGAAACATTTCCTTTTCCTGTATCTTTTCTAATTTTTGACGGAATTGGATGAAATTTTGAGTGTAAACGCAGAAGTTCAGGGTAATTCGTGTGTAAAAAGTTGACGCATGAACGCCAACGCTATCGTTAGAGCTTAGGCGGTAATGTAATGTAACGTTTTTTCGGTGACCGGCTTTTGGTATTGAAATTTCAAAATTTCACTTTTTTTGAAATTTCTCGAGAATTGGTCAAGCCTAGTGCACCAAATTTTAACACATAAAATTGCCCGAGTTTGGGCACATATGGTCCAAATTTCAGCCTATTTGGTCAAAATTTGCGGAAATCGCAGTGAAAAGAAATGTGATCATTTTTTTCGGTGACCGGCTTTCACTATTGATTTAACAAATTTCACTTTTTTTGAAATTTCTCGGGAATGAGTCAAGCCTAGTGCACCAAACTTTAACACATAAAATTGCCCGAATTTAGGCACCTATGGTCCAAATTTCAGCCTATTTGGTCAAAATTTGCGGAAATGGCAGTAAAAAGAAATGTGATCATTTTTTTGAGACACCCTGTAGTAAAAAGTAAAATTAAGAGCCAATAGTAAAATAAAATAAAAATACATGATCAAATTTTAGCAACTATTTAGCACTTACATTAAATATTCATAAAATCTTGGCATCATTGCCCCTAATGACTAGTACACTACTAGTAAAATAGTAGTAAAATTATTAATAAAGCAAAAATTTTTAAAATCGAAGCTGCTTGGTAGTAAAACAAAGATAAAAATTAATAGAAGAGCAGAATTTGTAGTAAATTTAGTAAATAGTAAATTAAACATGCACTAGTAAAATAACACTAGTATTGCGTATTTAATTGTAGTAGAATTTTAGACCCGAAAACACTATTAGAATGTTCAGTATTAACTTTAGTTAAAAAAGAAAAAACTAGCTGAACAGAGTATGTGGGCTGACAAGCCTAGCCCAATTTCTTGTATTAGATAGCGAGAGCTTTGTTTTCAAAAAGGAAGAAGTCGCGTTGACAGAACACACGTTGTAGTTTTAAGGCTTTTCAGACTCTAAAAAGTACGGTAAATACGCAAACGCAGAAATACTCAAATGCCTCGGAAATGCATATGCGTATTGCATGTCCAGATGCAAATGCGTATGCATATGCGTATACGCATTCTGAAAAAAATGCGTATTGCGTATATGTACAATATGTACACAAACAACAATACCCTATTTCGCACTCTTCGCTAGTCTCAAAACTCTCCTCCAATTTTGAATATTTGGTCGTTGTTAGTAGTCAACGTGTGTAGTCAGCAAAAATAGAATATGATTTCCAAAATTTCAGGTTTACGATGTAAAACGAGACTTTGAAAATCTAAAAGTTAAACGAACGAAAGTACATCTAGCTGTTAAAATGTTGTACGGTGACATTTATTATTCTATCTCGAGTGACACCAAAAATACCAAACGTCTTGAATTTAGGATTAGCTTCAAAATATGCGGTTCTCTTGCCAACAACTAGGTATGGGCAATGGTTTTCAAAAATTCACGCTACAGCAAAAAATTATGCTAAAACCGCCGATAACATGACCGGATGCGATAATTTACGCAAAAAACCGCACTTGATTCAATCAAAAATTAGAAAAATGCGATCTAAAAACGTCCGTCTGCGAAGAACTTAGGGGGCGTGCAAAAATTACGTAATGGTATTTTTGCCCATTTTCGGACCCCCCCTCCCCCCCGGATAATCGCCTGTAATAATTTTCTGACCCCCCCTCCCCTAATTACGTAATAATTTGGCTAGCCCCCCGAAATTTCAATTTTTTGAAGAGATAATAGAGCCCAAATTTTTTAGTTCAATTCCATGTAAAATTACGTTTTTAATAAAATAACATCACACCTGTATACAGTAACAATTGATAATTTTCTTCGTTTTCCTTATTGATGAGCTACAACTACATATACTGTACATGTACGCATAGTCTTAGTTTTACATAGAAGCCATCATTGGGTGGCTTTTTGTTAAAGTTGAAACCAGAGTGTTTTATCATAGATTTAGGGCTGCGCTGCCATATCACTTGACTGATGATCGATGGTCATAAAACAGAGTTCGTGCGGGACCCGAAAAGTCAGGGAGTCATGGAAAAGTCAGGGAATTTTAAAAAATTCAGGGAATCAGGGAAAATTCAGGGAATTTGGTGTCTGGTCAGGGAAAAAATTGATAGCAGTAGAATCATCTCTCGCCCAAAGCGCTTTACACACCACCGTTTTGAAAATGGGACTTTTGACTTTCCACAGCTACCACACCACAACTGTAAATTATACCCTCAGAATACCGTTTAAATGCGTTTTTCAGAGCCAATTTTTAATAACTTCTCACCCTTGTTAGAATGTTCTGATTGGTCAGGAAATTTTGCTCTGAAAAATTAAAAGAATTTTGCTCTGAAAAAGCCGCATGAACCCTGTGAAAGATCGAGTCGATAAGTGCTATACCCTTATAAACTCTTATCAAACAGATGTCAAAAGTCACTGTTGCCATTTAGCATTTGAAAAATTGGAAAGCCTTGACTTTAAACGTAGCTATTCTCTAATCTAAGCGTCCATCTAAGTGAAATTGAGAAAATGTAAGCCCAATGGCTTCAAATCGAGACTACATGTACAGGTAGTGTACGTAAAAGCAATTAAAATTATGACCACTTCAGTGATTTCTGCACTTTAAAAATTACGTAATAAAGTCGCCAACCCCCCCTCCCCCCACCGTAATGATTAGTAATCTTTTGGCGAACCCCCCCTCCCCCCTCATGCCATTACGTAATTTTTGCACGCCCCCTTATGTATGGCGCACTTGGTAGCATTTCAAAATATGGGCAACAGATTTGAATAACTCGCGCTACAAGCAAAAATTTATGCTAAAACGGCAATAGCATGACCGGATGCGATTATTTACGCAAAAAACCGCACTTAATTTCATGAAGAATCGGAGAAATGCGGGTTCAAAACAGCCGCGTGGGTCAAATCGCGTAAATTAGTGTTTATAACTTGGTCGCCGTCACAGCGGTGGCTGATTTTCTATGGCGCGAGTTACGAAGGTGCAACCAATGAGATTGTTTAAAATCTACTAGAAAGGTGTGAATATTCGTCGCACAGCTAAATTAACGCGAAAAAGTATGATTGCAAGTGTTGGGAACAATAAAAGCCAGAAATGGCAAAAATTAAGGGTTGCAGAAACTTCAACACCGTTTGTGGGGTTAACGGCAAAGAGCAGAGAGTAAATTCTTATATCATTCGAAAGCCTGCAGTCTGCAGTACACGGAACCGATTGAACATCTTGTGCCAAATTCGTCGTTTTTTCACAAGAACGAGGAACATGAAAAAAATCCACGAAAATGCCCATTTTCAGTAGTTAAGAAAGAATCAAATTTGTGGGGACCATGCCGAATGTGCGGAAAGAAAAAAAGCGGTGATATATAGGTAACGAGTTGCGCTGATTTTAAATCCGGTTGAACAAAATTTGAATCAACTCTCCTTTTAGCAGAAAATGGCCACTGAAAAACGACGAATTCAGTTTTCGAGAGGAAAATGCCCTTTAACGACCGAATTATGATTCAAAATGCATCTTATTCGATAGCTCACACTCTGTTTCATATAAATACATCACATCCCCCTATCAATAACGGAACACAAAAAAGCATTTGCGCTTGAAGTTGCAAAAACCGTTTTGGACCACTTTTTTGGCTGTGATTTTGTATTTTCTATTCCGCGCCGCGCGCACGTGCTTTGGCCATCCCTACAACAACTTCGAAAGGCATATTTTAGTTATTATTTCTTACATTATGCATACCGAATGTTTATTGCTTTATCACGAACCAAACTATAAATGCACTTTGCTTTACTCAGAAATTCAGTGAACCTTCTGAAAAAAGTGCTTTTGAGTGATAAAAATGGTCCAAACCAGTGAAAAAGAGCACAATTAACAAAAACACCGATAAAATGGCATTACTGCCATTGAAAAGCGGCTATGTGCGCTAGATATAACACTGAAAGAATTTCAGAAATTGCAGCCTGTGTGGTGCGCAATTTGTATGGCATAAGTACTTGCTTAAAACTGAAAAAGCGTGAAGCGATTGCTAATTCATCTGCGTTCTCAAGCTTCCATATTGTCTGGTTAGTAATTTATGCTTTATTCCCTGCACATCAATACACCGCTGGCGCTATCAATTTTGCCGTTTGGCCAAGATTCTGCGCTTGTGATTCGATTTCTAGGTATGTCTCTACTCTTCAGCTTCGCTCCTTCCACTTCAGGCTTTTTGCTTGCCTTTTTTTCTTGGCATAACGTCAATTTTCTTGATTGCTTTTTTGCTTAAGAACTACTACTGCCTTGCCTTGCCTGGGAGTAGATATGTGGCTAAAGCGATTCTGGCCGGGCCGGGCTGATTAGGGGTGAACTGCGTAAAGTACTTTTAACCTTTAGGTGGTGTAGCCCGCAAAGGTGTGTTTAGCTTGCCATCAGAACGGCAAGACACTTTAAGGGTACGTATCTCTAAGCATACAGTAGGTTTCCATTGTTCTGACATAATATTGGCTCACTTTGCAGCACAAATGCTTTAGGGGCACAAATTTGCATAACATTTCCCGTATTGAATGAAATCACTTTCTAAAACTGCTCGCCATAGTTTGACAATGTCTATTTAAAGAAATATGAATGGATGTGAAGAATAGAAAGATTTTACAGGCACAGCGAAAACGACTATTGATACACGATTAATACGATCCGATCCGATCCGATTTGCGGGGGCCTTACAGCCTACGATCAGACTCGAGGTCCATTTCGCTACCCCCGTGACTCGTCATCTCGGACGTTGCCCTTCTTTCACTGCCAGCCATTCACTCCTAGCCATGCTACTGGGCGCCGGTCACCAGGAGGGCTGCTGGCGTGTGTCAATGCCATGATGCTGACAGCTCCCGACGGCCGCCGGTGCCCCATATGCCCAAGAGCTCCCAGCATAGTTGGTTTCTCAGACAGCTTCTGACATCGTAGATTTTCTTCCCAACGCGTCATGCTTTGTGGAGTGGCTTCGGTGTAATGGCAGATCCAGTCGGTTCCCATTTTACCTACTCGCTGTCATCAGCTTTCGGTGGCCTGGGTGGGTGGAGCTTTGTGCCAACGACCAACTCTTTGCGGCAAGAAACTTACCCCGCCGAGAGGCTGAGCGCACGACGTCGCGCACGGTGGCCATGCGGCCTAAACCACTACACCAACTGTGCCGGCACGACGATTAATACGATCTGCTAATGAACATTAATAGATTTCAACCATGTGCTAATGCACCCGGCGCGTACATGTTAAATAGGGTGCTTAAGGCGACAATTAAACATCGTATGACCATCGTAATTACGGTTACAAGACACAGTTAAAGCGATCTGTAAATGAACATTAGCAAATCGCATTAATCATCTCACAAGATCAATCTGGTCGTTTTCCCTGTGAGGGTTGAACTCAGCACTTCCGCAAATTCTTAAATTGTTGTGTCCATTTCGAAACACATTCGGTATTGGGTGAGTATTGGGGTCTTCAATATTGAGTAATGGGTTTTCCGAGAGTTGTGTCTCTTAGTTCCATAGTACTACGTATGTGCTTTGTGCTTTCTTCAAAAGGGCTGAAAATGTGCGTGTGGCAGCCTGCCACTGGCAGGCACAGGCAAGGCTTACTTGTCCGTATGCATTTTTACAGGCTTTTTGTGTTGTTTAGCGGCATAGTTGAATGGCCCAATCAGCAAGCTACAATACGCTGTCCCATTAAAAACGTGGTTGCCTGATTTACTCAATCAAAACTGAAGTACGTACGATGTGCATAAATCAATTTTTACTGCCTTTGAACGGTGAGCTGATTAGGGACTGACTGGATCAAAATTTTCAAACGGATCCGGATTTTGGTCGGATCACACTCAATATCCGCATATTCGGTCCAGCCTTCGAGCTGAGAAATTTCCAGATAATGATCACTTTGCATTTGAATAATTGGAAAGCTCGGACTTTGTTGCTGCCCACAAATTTGATAGTTCATTAGTAGAGATGCAACCATAATCCGGTATTATACCGGATAATCGGTATTTTTTGCTCTGAAACATTCTATCCGGTATCCGGTATATTTTAGACATCGGATAATACCGGATAACCAAAAATATCATTTTCTTGACAATTTTTATAGTTTTTATATTACGCATCGCATGCAGATTAGCACTATTTTCGGACTTAACTGCAGCCTATTAGCCTATTATAGCCGATTCAATGCGATATCAGTCATATCAAATATATTTTTGGTCATATCCTACCTTGAAAGCATCGAAAAAGTATATTTCTAGCCTGAAAATTATCATTACTATCCGGTATTGTGAAAACCTATTCGCTATCCGGTATTGTTCTTTGCGGTTGCATCTCAATTGATAATAGTGTGAAAGTGAGAAAAGCAAAACTTTTTGAATCGACGCACATGTACTGAACATAAATAGAAGCAATATGAGGGCAGCTAAAGTGATACGTAGATGTACGTAACGTATATATTACCTAATCGGCTCTCCAACCCACCCACTACACTGACAATTTCTCATAAAAAATTATAGGCCTTTGGCGTTCATATAGAGACCAAATCGATTGGCAGCGGTTGTGACTACAAATAAACGCGAAATAACTTAAGATCGATGGAGTCGTTGAGCGGCAACAACCTCTCCAGCAATAGATCGCCCGACTTCCAAGTGCCCCAATGGGTCTACTACTCGTCGGTCACCATCTCAGTCCTGTTCGCTGTTGCCTCAGTGGTGGGGTCTCTCGGAAACCTGCTCTCCATCTTCATCTACCTTCTGCCGCAGTTCCGTCACCAGTCAATCAACATTTTGCTGGCAGCCATGAGTGCCAGTGACTTTTTTCTCCTCACAGTCTGCTTCCCAGCCTACGCCACTGGTCCGGTGTTGGTCTTTCTAAACCAACATATCTTTCTCAGACGTCTCTACGCCTTCTCTGTGGTCCATTTGTACCCAGTGGCCTCCATGTTTCACTGTTCGTCTGTTTGGTTATTGGTGATGATTACTGTCGAGCGATGGCTGGCTGTCTGTAGACCCCTCAGAACTATTAGTTCCAGCAGAAAAAGGTAGGCTTTTTCTTTCTCACCGGCTTCCTTATGGAGGGTTAGGGAGCCAAAGGAGAAGGCGCTTCCCAAAAATTTGATATGGTTTGAGTACTTGTAGACTTAGCAAACCTAAACTATTTTGAAATTTTGCACCCTCACCACCCGACCTTTTTTTTCAGAACGACCTCACTAATACTTTGATTTATCAATACTAACTACTTATTAACTTACTTAACTTAGAATACTAATTAACTTTTTTCTAATAAAGTAAAAACTAAACTAAAACTAAAACTTTTTTCGCCGATTGACACCCGCTCTACTAAAGCTGCATTTGTGTCCGACATAATGTACACTAAAATGTATTTAGTACCTACAAAATAGAGTGCGAACTGGTATTGGGTATTGGGTGTATTGGGGTGTTTTCGAGGTTTTCGGTATTTTGGGTTTTTGTCCGCCGTACCCAACATGGGACCTGTCAAAATCGAAAGATACGAAAATGTGCATAGGTATTCACTGAAATGCAATTTTTGGCCCAGCTTAGCAGTATTGGGTATTTTGTATTGGGCGTTTCACGTATTGGTGCTGGGTATTGAGAATTGGGGTTTTCAGGTATTGTTCGCACTCTACTACTAAACTATGAAAATGAAACTGTTTGGTAGTCGAACTGGGTAGAGTTTTTCTTGCAACATAAAGCTTCTCTGAGGTATCTATAAAACGTTGACGTTTTCGATGACAACCCCACCCATAAAATTGCACGTTTTCC
Source organism: Sabatieria punctata (assembly GCA_030248155.1). Classification (NCBI taxonomy): domain Eukaryota; kingdom Metazoa; phylum Nematoda; class Chromadorea; order Araeolaimida; family Comesomatidae; genus Sabatieria; species Sabatieria punctata. The sequence continues at coordinate 63,437 of JASANB010001934.1, forward strand.
GACGTTAAACCAACCACCTCCACCCATTTCTGAACGTCGTAGTTTGCTCTACAAACTTGCACAATTGTTCTACATACACTGCCAGAGCGTAGCAGTTGCGTACCCAGGGGTGTAGGTAGAGACCTGCGCGGGCCGCCTTTTTGGCGGCCCGGCCCGGCCTGGATTTTCAAATTTCCAGCCCGGCCCGGCTGACATTTCGTGCCGGTTAGCCCGGCCCGGCCCGGCAAATTTAGAATGGCTCAAAAACGCTGAATATCGCTATTTTTAGCAATTGCAAAGTAAAAACGAAAGTTTTATGGTAAGGAAAAACAGTTGAAGAGGCTAAATAACGAAAACGTTTGTTTAATGTTTACGAAAATCCATGTCCCTGTTCGGAAGTGAGTTGAAAATCAGAAATGCCGTTTTAGCCCTTATATTTTAGAGTATAAGTTGGTGAAGGTTTGTTCTGTGCAAAACTATATGGAGAATCTGATAAAATATTTCTTAAAGCACCGGCGATAACTGACAGCCTGTAACTAACAACAGAGAGAAATACAAGAAGTGCCAGTGCATGTTGACACACAATCACATATTGTCTCGAAGCAACAGAATGCCGTCAACGGAGTCTGGCTTCAGACGGCAACGTCTCTCTTGAAGGGTGTAGCCGGCGGCACTGAAATTGCGCTCGGACGGTGCACGTCAAGTTCTACCCCAGATTTTGCGTTTTCGCGTGTGGTCAAATCCGGTAAACCGGAACCCCCACTTACTATAACAATCGTAGCATTCGAGTCCGCTGACAGATATGTCTGCCCACAAGCGTATGGGTAGGTATGACGATTAGCTATCGATTAAGCATAAACATAACAATATTCGTCCAAGCCCAAGGACGGTGGCCCTCGTTAAATAAAAAGTGGCCAAAAATGTACACACTCAAAACACTAATCGGCGCAAGTAGTGATCTCCCTATTCTTTCGCTGATACATTGCATAATGCGGTTTACGAACAGTTAAGCCTGTCGCGTGTCTGCCGAAACAAAGTTAGCACAACTCACTACAGAGATACTTAATTAACTGACATATTGTTAAGACTTAAATTCATGCTTAGGCTTAGACTTATTTTAAACAGGGCCAGTCACACTTAAATTGGTCGTCAAAGTCAAATTGTTTGTCGTGAAAGTATCCTTTCTGTAGCCGTACTTAGCTTTTTACCGAAAGAAACAAAATGACGCCCTAGCGCAAACAGATAAGTGTAATGAAATCGTAATGAAGTATCCATGGCGCCTTGATGAGAATGGTCAAATTTCTTTAATCAAGTAAACACCGGCCCTAATCGCGGCGTCGTTGGCTCAGTGGGTAGCTCGCTGCCTCTGAGTCACGCGGCCCCTGCATCCCTAGCGGTTGTAGTGGTTCATCCTCTCGGCGCGGCAAGTTTCTTGCTGCAAAGAGTTGGTCGTCGGCACAACGCTCCACCCAGGCCACCGAAAGCTGGTGACAGCGAGTAGGTAAAATGGGAACCAACTGGATCTGCCATTGCACCGAAGCCGCTCCTATAGCATGCCGCGTTGGAGGGAAGATCAACGACGTCAGGAGCCGTCTGGCAAACCAGCAATAAGGCCAATACCGGTTTAGAGCTGCTGTCCGGGCGGCTGTTGGGAGCTGTCGGCACCATGACGTCACCACGCCAGGCACTCTCTTAGTACCTGGCGCGCCCAACAGCATGGCCAGAGTGGCTTGGCAGTGAAAGAAGGGCAAACGTCCGAGATGACGAACACTATGGGGGTCGCGCAATGGACCGCAGAGGTCTGAGCGTAGGGCCATAAGGTCCCCCCACACATCGGATCGGATCGGATCGGAAACACCGGCCCGGCCCGGCTAAAAATCCCCGCCGGGCGGGCCGGGCCGGGTCCGGGCCGGGCCGGCCCGCGCAGGTCTCTACAGGGGTGTATACAGTATGGTTAGAGATAGGAGTATGACCTCTACCTGTCTGTTTTATGACCAGAATGCGTTTTTTCAAGACTAATTTCCCGAAAATTTACGCTCTGGTGCCTCTATAACAATATAAACTGTTAATTTAATATAATTTTAAGTAAACCTGCTAATTTTTGTCAATATTACGCTCAGAATACCTATTTAAATGCGATTTTGAAGGCTGATTTTGCTAAATTTTCTCGCCTGGCCCAACAGGAACTTGAAAACTTTGCACCTCCTTTCAAAATCCACTGGAGCTTAGTAGCTGAAGTATAAACGAACGTAATCTAATTTGTAACGGGAGGGTTGAAGAATCAAGATTTTGGTCATCTGCTCCATGCTTACCGATCGTCGGTTCATTCTTTCTGTGTCCTTTCAGAGACCGAGCCATAGTGGTGGCACTTATAATTGTATTTCTGTCCGTCAGCTTCAACGCAATTCGGTTCGAAGAATTTGAATTGTCGGCCGATGGTTTCATGTACCATCCGCTGCTCCGAAATAACCAAAGCTACGTGCTATGGTACGGCACTGTGGCCACCATCTGTGTGCTCTACTTGCTTCCCTTGAGCACTGTTCTCTACTTCAACATTCAAATTGCGCTCGAACTGCGCAAATCGAGCATTTCGCGTCGACAAATGACCACACTGCTGCGGAGAAAGCATGAGCAACCCAGCAAAATGGTGGTCTGTATGGTTTCGTGTGAGTCAATCAGAACTTGCCTTCAACTGGCAGTCAGGATATTTTTAGGTGATTATTATTTTAGGCTTCATCGTCTCCTACAGTCCAGCCTTCGTGCTGAACGTGCTGGAGGCACTGGACAAAGATCTCTTTCACAACGAGTTCGCCGCTTTCGTGATCAGCGACCTCAACAACTTCATCGTTCTAGCCAACGCTGCCACTACCTTTCTCTTCTATCTCAAATTCTCAGTCCGCTACCGCACTGCAGCGCGCAGACTGCTGAATCGTCTTGTCTGTAGAAACGATGGCCTTTTATGGGACGGCTGGACAGAGCCGACCTCCAGAGTACAAATGTACGCTCTCGTAGAGCAAAGCCCTTCGATCGTTCACTCACGGAGGTACGATGAGGTTGAGAGCTTTGACTCGAACAACGCAGACAACCCACTGAGATTCCGCTCCAGCTCTCACAGCGCTGTGCTGTTGAGTCCGCGAATCAGCTTCCGGTCAAGTGGGCGGGGCTCGCGACGAGCTAAGCCAATCACACAACGACAAAGCTCCGACCCACTGGCGCTGAAGCGTCAACGAGTCGGCTCTGTCTTTCTGATGAAGTTGAGGCAAGTTAGAAAGACTTCGTTTTGGAAAGAGCCGAAACGAGTTTCGTCTAATGTTCAAATTGTCGTGGATGAGGTGGAGTGATTGAGTGTCAATGCAAAATGTGCAGTAGTAAAAGAGCGTATTTGATTGTGATTCCAACTATAGGTGTGATGTGTTGCGCTTTTTGTGATTGCTTTTTTCAGACAGCGTATTATATACAACAGTGCTAAAAATGTATGTAATGTACATGCAAGCGAGAAAGTCAGTAAGTCTGGTCTTTGCTATCGGAAATTGGGGCTCTTTGGGGCCGTCCATAAACGACGTCGTTCCAGAGGGGGAAGGGGTGTCTGCTGGAATGCGACGATAGACGACGCACTAGGAGGGGGAGGAGGTTAGCGAAAAACAACGTCGCTTTTTTCGGAATTTTTGGATACTTGAATTGCATTGTTTTCGATTTATGCACATTCTGTCAAACATTTTTACATACATACATATAGAAAAGCTTCCCAGAGTGGTTGTAGGGATTTTTTCAATTAATTGCGCTGTATGGTACAAGATAAAGTTACAGTACTGTATGCACCGTACTTCCCTTTTATCGGGGGGGGGCGGGCGGGTAAACCGAAAACGACGTCGCCGTAAAGGGGGGTCCCCAAGAAACGACGCAAGGCGATTTTGGGGGGAGGTTAGGTCCGAAAAATCGGGATTTGGAACGACGTCGTTTTTTGGGAATACTTTCCCACCAGTAAAAAACAGGCACTCTTATTATTTTATTACCCTACCGGCGGCACTCTTATTATTTAGGTTGCTAGGTACTGTATTTGAGCTTGAGTGGCATTGCTGTAGGCTAGTAATTAGCGAACTTATTAGCTCGATGCTTTCTGACTGTCGTTCGTTATTGCCTACTGCAATGAATAAGACCGTGTCAGATGCTTGGGCTTACGTTTCTTTAATATCATCTCTTTCCCTAATACTGGCAGCCTTGGTTGGTTCAGTTGGCAACTTGCTGTCACTGATAATTTTTCTAAAGGTCACCTTTCGCAGACTTTCAATCAACATATTCTTGGCAGCTTTGAGTGTGTCCGACTTTTGTATGCTCACCTTGTGTCTGCCGGTCTTTGCTTGTGGACCCTTGCAAGGCATTATCGGTGAGCAATCGGAAACGCTGGCCCGAATTTACTCCTTTTCCGTCGTTTATGTCTACCCTCTGGCCTCCATGTTGCATCTGTTCTCAGTCTGGGTGTTGGTCTTGACCACAGTGGAAAGGTGGTTCGTCGTGTGTCGGCCTTTGGTTGTCAGGGATTATTTTACTAGGTAAACTGGGACCATAATGCTGCATTTTCGACCACATCGCTTTTAGGAGCAGAGTTGTCTACATCACACTAGCTGTGGCAGGTTTTTCGGTCAGCCTAAACTTTGTTCGTTTTTGGGAGTTTGATTTGGAGCCTGGAGAGCTTAGTTACAGCTTGAATTTGCGTGGTAACCGGCTATATGTATTGTACTATGCTACACTGACCAGCTTAATGATTGCCTATGCACTTCCATTGTCCATACTGATCCCTTTTACCATTGGTATTGTGCGGGAACTGAGGAATGCTGATGTGACCAGGTGTGAGATGGCCGGGAGAAGAAATAGAACAAGAACGAACACTTACCAGACCACCATCATGGTTGTTCTGGTAATTAAATGTACGTTCAGTTGTTTGTGCAAGTTCAACTGTCGTTCCCGACAGCGCTTTGCAATGTAGTGCCCTGTCTACTAACACTTTCCCGGCCCCTGCATCCCTAGCGGTTGTAGTGGGTCATCCTCTCGGCGCGGCAAGTTTCTTGCTGCAAAGAGTTGGTCGTTGGCACAACGCTCCACCCAGGCCACCGAAAGCTGGTTACAGTGAGTAGGTAAAATGGGAACCGACTGGATCTGCCATTGCACCGAAGCCGCTCCAATAGCATACAACGTTGGAGAAAGATCACTAACGTCAGGAGTTGTCTACGGGAACCAACTAGGCTTGGGGGCCTCTCTCGCAGGCGGACCAAGCGGACGTTGGGAACCGACATCACCATGACGTCAACGCGCCAGGGACTTAAAGTCTTAAAGTCTTAAAGTTTATTCAACAACAAAGCCTGCACACCATTTCTGTCAGAACGAAGGGCGAGCTGGGCCGATTTCCGGCTTTCTTAAGTACCTGGCGCCCAACCACATGGCTAGAGTGGCTGGCAGTGATAGAAGGGAAACGTCCGAGATGATGAAACCGCAGGGGTAGCGGAATGGACCTCGAGTCTGATCGCAGGCCGTAAGGCCCCACAGATCGGATCGGATCAGATCGGAGGTGCAACGCCGGCACAGTTGGTGTAGTGGTTTAGACCGCAAAGCCACTGTGCGCGATGTCGTGCGCTCATCCTCACGGAGCGGCAAGTTTCTTGCCGCAAAGAGTTGGTCGTCGGCATAAAGCGCCACCAAGACCAAGGCCACTGAAAGCTGGTGAGAGCCAGTAGGTAAAATGGGAACCGACTGGATCTGTCATTGCACCGAAGCCGCTCCAAAAGCATGCCATGTTGGAGGAGAAGATCAATAATGTCAAGAGTTGTCAGTAGTATACCCCGGTCGGCTGGAGGTGCAGTGACGTCAGAGACGTCACTGCCTCTCCCAGCGGTCTGGAGATAAGCCGCGCCGGCTAGAGACTCCGCCCCCTTACGACTCCGCCCCGCTCGGGAGTTTCAAACAGCAAAAACCGTCCGTTGAACTTTCGCACACGGGCCAATGGTCTTACCAAATTTCCCAGTCTTCGGCCCGGTGGATATGTTGTGAAACTCAAACTCTGCAGCCTTTTTGCTCGTATGTACACTGTTAAACAAATTGCTACTGCTTTTTGCTCCATGCATACGTTGTTAAACAACTTGCTACTCATTTTTGCAGTAGGAGCTCATACGTCAACTTGCTACTGTTTTTTGCTCATCGCTAAACCGTGCCAGCCCCGGCGAATATGTTATGAAAACGGCAATGTTGTTTAGTGCCAGCTGCAGCCAAGCTTGCTTTTTGCTTCTAGAGATAAGCGGGTGGCTGACTAAATTACGCGCCATGTTTGTAAACTCTCACCAATCCGTATTGCGTTTTTATTAAACACCAACACGCAAGCGATTTACAATACGCTTCACTTAATGAGGTGACGGTGGGCGGCCTATATTTTAAAACAGCTTCCACACAGAATTAGTCAACCAGCCAGCTGAGCCAAGTTGAGGCTTCCGTTTAAAAAACTGAATTTGTACTTTTTGGCGCAAAATTCAAACTTTCAGAATTGGAAACTTTGGTCAATACTTTTGGGGGCCAACTAATAAATAAATTAGTGTGTTGTAGTTGTCCTCTGGTTTTTCTAATCCGCCATGGCTTTTTGAGTCAGATTTGTTATAATCAATAAGTAAAATAATAAGTACAATAGCTAAAAATAAACGTGAAAATAATTAATAATTAAAAAGAAAATATAAAAATACAAGAAGAAACATGTTTAGAATCGACGCTCCAGTCAAGAGAGAACATTATTTGACAGAGCATTGGCTGCCAATTCGTGAAAAACCCTCAGGATTTGGAGATTCAAATTCTCGACCCTAGGATTCACAAAATCTCACAAAGATTATCGATCTTCTGTCAATCTTCTCGATCTTTTACAGAGATTTCACCGGTATTGCGCTATTTCCTTATCCACTTCGAAAAGACCGTACACATATATGTGTAGCTTCGTGAGTACGAAGAACGACTTCGGGTAAACGAAGCACGACTTCGGGTAAACGAAGCACGACTTCGGGTAAACGAAGAACGACTTCGGGTAAACGAAGCACGACTTCGGGTAAACGAAGCAGTTTCGGGAGCTCCCCCCCAAGGTGACTGACCCACGCATCCCGAAACTTTGTAGTCAGAGGTAGTTGGGAGCAAGGTATAGTATCGGGTAACCCGAATAGCGGTTTCGGGTTACCCTAGAACCGAAGTACAAAATCTGAATCAGAATATGCTTCGTGTAACCGAACCCGATTTTGCACAACCGAACTAAGGCCGAATACATTTACCGATATGAGACCCGAATCGTTTTTGCACACCCGAATATAAATTCGAATTTGGCGCCAATTAGGCTGCCACGGGAGCCGACCGCCGCTCACTTCATTATATTGGTTTGCTTTCCTGCAGAGTGGTTGCGCGCGCCATGGTTGATGGTGCAGAGGACTAGTGTTTCCGAGTAAATTTATTTTGAAATTAAATAACTATTAAATTGCTTGCTCAGCCTTCAGATGAAAATAAATTGCTATTAATTTGCTTGGTACGCAAATTCTGAAATTTAATTTGATACAAATTTGTTATTTGATATGAATTAAATATAAATTTGCTAAAATCAATACTCAATTCCAGAGGAAACACCTCAAAACCCGGGTCGTGTCTGTCCAAAATGAGTTGACCTTTGTTTAGATGGCGACAAATGGTCTACAAATTAGCATTTAATGAGATGATATCTTTGCTATAAGCATGAACAAGGTCATCTTTGGACTGAACTTGTTGTTTTGTAGCCAAACTTTGGTTAATGAAGCTGGCGAACCAAGCAAATTTATATCAAATTCATATCAAATTTATATCAAATTTCTAGGCCAATTTTACGAAATTTAATATAGTTTTAATTTGTTTGACAGTCATCGCGAGAAATTTAATTTGTTATTAAATTGCTATTTACTAGGTGATTTTGGCCAAAACAATTTAATTTTGTTATTTAATTTTAATTTGATCGGAAACACTACAGAGGACCTAATGGAAGGAACTGTTTTGTTAGGGGAAAGTGCATGGCTCACGCTCAAAGGAAAAACACTACTTTTATGTGCTACCGGTGTCAGATCCGGCTGTGCCTCGGTTTTTGCGACTGGTCTTTCCACACCAATGTGGAATTCTTTTATGACGATCCTGAGTGCACTGGAACGGTTTCTGTGTTTGCAAAACAACATGCTGTAAACAGATCTGAATAGCAGATTAAAGTGCTGTCATTGGCTAGGCTTTTACGTGTTTCTTTTGTATTGCTAACTACAGTGTACGTGTCTGCTTTTTTTATAAAAGCTGCATAGCAGATTGCCTCTTGGTTGTAGGATATTATATTAAGTCGGGTGGCCCAACAGAGGCAGGGATCGCCGGGATCCAGCTGAAAGGAGGCATAGCACCAAAAAACAAACATCAAATGCAAATGTGCACAGATTGTTGCGTAACTGTCACAGAAAAACAGATAAATTCGTCCCAAATGATGGTTCGGTGAGTTTAAACAATTATTCGGGTCACCCCTAACTATTGTTCGGGTAACCCAAAAAATGATTCGGGTGACCTCACAATCTAGATTCGGGTTACTCTTAACACGAACACAAACTTGCTTCGGAATTTCGGCAGCAAAATCGGGTCCTGTGGGGCGGGTAAGAGATAGACTCGGGTCACCTGAACCAAGACATTTTTGTACTTCGGAAAAAAAATCAACCGAACCTTTCAACCCGAACCGAAGGTTCGGAAATTTGGGTCTTTTTAGCTCACGAAGAACGTCTTCGGGTAAACGAAGCACGACTTCGGGTAAACGAAGAACGACTTCGGGTAAACGAAGCACGACTTCGGGTAAACGAAGCATGACTTCGGGTAAACGACCCAGTTTCGGGTTAAACGGTCTTTTCGAAGTGGTTATAGTTTGGGCGGCTGTATATGTCGATGGCGTACATGTTGGCTTATATCGCACACACATGCCAGATAACACCGAGATTACACTGAGATTTGCCAAGATCGCATGGAGATTTCATTAGTATTCCACTATTTCCCTATAGTTTGGGCAGCTGTACATATCGCTGGTGTACATGTTGACTATATCGCAGCCAGATAACACCGAGATTTGTAT